>JADRCD010232295.1:13789-33866 GCA_019843815.1 Montemys delectorum
CCAATTTCTTACATGATGTCCCTTTCCTAACCACATACAGTGCCTAAAGCACTCTGAGTCACAGGAATGTCATTCAGCGATGCTAGTGGCAGACAGCTGGGACAAGGTGGCTTGCTTGACAGCAGTTACTTGTATGCCTCAGAGAGTGAATACAGAATTAGCTCGGAGAGAAGCAGAAGGTGTTGATAGAAGAGAAGACTGTTGGGACAAAGGTTGCTAAGGTGACAAATTACGTCCTATTGGATGTAGGACCTGTATATGGTTCTATGTGGCCATCTGGTAATGAGTTAACACTCTCATCACTGAGGCAACACACAACAGTAGACAGAAAATACCGAAAGTCTGACCACTTGGCTCAAAATGTGACTTTGATGTATCTGGTTTCATAGCTCTTACAAATGTATTTTTGCCTTAGTTTCTGAAACTGTAGAGTGAGGATGATGACAGTATCTCCTGCTGTGGCTGTGATTAAGTATTGGGAATGGGGTCTGTCTAAATGTAAGTGATGTGAACACTGGAATCAATAATTGCCAACTATGTGTGCTAGTAGTTTGCCTCCACGGTACCTTTTGCCTTCAGAGGAGATGGTGGGTAAGTTACTATATTACCGCAGATTGCTTGGACTTTAAGTTTTTGTCTGCTGACTTCAGAGGTTTCTCTACACTTCCAATAAGTTTGATGTCTGTGTTAAATTTGCTGCTTGTGAACTAATAAAAGAATGTAATACACATTGAACAGGATTTATTAAGTGTCTTGTAAAAGGCTTTTGTTAGTGTTTGTGGTGAGGTTTAATTAAGTACCTGGAGAAAGGACTCACTTTATGACTTGTATTCCTCACATATCTTGCTATTGCTCTTATCATGTCAGGGTGAGGCTGACCCATCCTGCCTGGAAGGAGACACAGAGGAGACAGGCCTGCATCACAAGGAGATTAAAGGACAACACTTGAAATTTACTTCTGTCGAGTTTATTTTAAATAGTTCAAACTTTTCTGGGTCTAAAACATGGAGGTCATATTAAAATTAAAAAGTAAAAATTCTATTTACATGACAATTCTTGTTCCTGCATGGAACTGCAGAGAAAAACAGTCTTGTGACTTGAGTGGGTGGGGCTACTTCTACCCTGAAAATTTGTTATAAAAATTGCTGCTAGTAGTGTGTAGCATGGGAGAAATATTTCACAGCGTAGCACCACCATCATCAGTTTTAGCGAGGATCAGAAGAGTAGGTTTTCCTCTGCAAGGGCTTCAGAGAAATTAAATGAGACAACATCTGTAACACGATTCACATAGCCCCAAGAACACGGGAGGCCTCAATAAGTGGGCTCCCGGTTCCCACCTCCAGGAGCAGGGGACAGGTGGCAAGGCTTGGTGATTAGAGGATGTTTCATACCCAGTGCTAATCACTGAGAGCTCAGAAGCATCAGGCCATGGCTGAACTTTCCTCTAATCAGGTTCCTTCAAGTCACCAGTAGACACTCACTGTTCCCCACCCCAAGGAAGGCTCTGAGGAGCACATGTGCATCTGGCTCACAGCAGATACTGAACTATAAAAATAAATTATCCATATCAAAAAGCCCAAGATGAATTATATCCTTTGATTTTATATATCTGTCTTAATAAAGCAAGTCTTTAATGGTTTATAGATTTGTTAAGTTATTAAAGCAATTTCATTTGTTCCTATAGAATGGTCACGGGTTTTATGTGACTGCTCTGTGTAATTCAGATGCTAATATTAACCAGCTTTTCTCTAGACATTACTGAATGATCTTCTGACTCGCTTTTCATATTTTATAGTTTAGGGCTATATTTTCCCAAGGACATAGGTCAATAAATATCCATTCTGTCCTTTCTCTGATCACTGGAGTCTTGGCAATGCTGTGCAAAGCAACATTGGTTATTTACAATTTTCGTATTTGTTTAAGCAGTGGAAATGTAGACAGGCTGTGTAGCAAAATGGACACAACCTTAGGAGATGAAGGAATTTCTCCCCTTTCTTGTGGTTTGCATTGTTTTGTCTTATTAAGAGAGCCACAGATGTTAACCAGGACCTCAAGGAACTATTTGTTTGGGATGCTTTAGTTAAAGAGGTGCTCTCTGGAAAGTAGTGTGCAAGCTACTACTAGTGGGAGAGAGAATGAGGCATGTTCCCTACACTGGGCCACAGACCTTCTAGAAGAATATCAAAGGGCTCTCAAGGCACAAGTTGCTTGACAGTGGGTTTGTAAAAGCACTGAGGATACATTATAGGCATAGTGTCTCAAGGGAGGTGATTCCTTCAAAATAAGTATGCAGATATCAAGTAATGAAGCTATTTAGCATAACTAAGAAGACAGGCAATGTTGGTCCCTGACATTTGGTCATGAGTGATTTGGATTTCAATTATTTATTCATCTGTGAATATTTATTGAGTGTCTGTTATGCGCCTGTAGGTCTTAGAGATAGAGTGAGGAATGAGGAAGACAAGATTCCTGACCTTGTGTTGTTTATAAAGTCTAGTGAGATGAGCTAAGCTATCAATAAACAAGTTGATGGACCGGGGCTGAGAGGAAAAATAGCTAGGAATTTGAGGAGGCCTCTGTTAGGAGGCTGAGTGAAGCCTGACTAAGGAAGCACAGCCATCCGCTCACGAGTAAGTCCAGAGTTAGGAACATTTAGATGGAAAAGTGAGCGCGTGTGGAAAATATACATAAGGAATGGCATAGAGTGTCATTGTGGCAAGAGAGTGAAGAAACTCAACTCCATAGCAGTTAAGCCCAGATTCTGGTGAAGAATGTTGGTTCTTGTTCAAGTGTCAGAGAAATGACCGAGGCTTTACACAGAACAATGTCACAGCAGGCAACACATCTTACAATGCTCCTTTTGGTTTCTGGAGGAGGAGATGCAAGATTGACAGCCAGTCTGTTTGTGGGGAAGTTGGTTCTCATTGGGGGACAGCAATTTCCTGAATAAGGGTGGTTATGAGGAGAGGATGTTGTTTCATTCAGGATGAGACAAAACTCAAGGGCATGGCAATGATTCGACATGGAGGGAAAAAAAAAAAAAGAAGAGAGTCATGGAATTTGTTGCACTTTGCTTGAGCCATGTGGAGTATGTCGAGCATGAGCAGGCATGCCCTGAAACAGCATGGATGCCAACAGAGGAAACGATGTTTATTTGAAGAGAAAGAGTTCTGTATTAGCCATGTTGAGTTTGAAGTGCATGTAGATATAAAAACTGCAATTAAGACTTTGAATGTAAAGTTTAATGTAGAAGCTAGCTGTAAAGGTATAAATTTGAAGGGCAGGGATATATGGATATTTAACTGATATTTTACAGCCTGGACACTCTGCTAAAGTCTCCCGATCAGTGTCTGCTTTTAGACAGGCAATCTGCAAATAAAAGCAAGAATGCCAAATAGAATAACAATAACAAAACCTCCAAATACTTCATATTCATGCAGACTCTCTAGCAGGTATTCTTTCCAAGGGTATTGCTATTAAATATGCATTTCATGGAATGTTTTTATGTTTCCTGTCACTATCATGGACAAGTTCTTTCCTTCCTGTCTTGTTCAGATTTCTCTATCTTGAGGTCTGCTCCTGCACCTTCCGACCCTTAGACAAAGGCGGTTGATATCTTCAATTCCCCTAAGCTATAAGAGCCTTAATGAGGATCCAGAAGCAGCATCTGAAGACTTAGACAATAATTTATTTGAGCATGAGCAGGAAGATCCATATTTAGATAATTCTCTTCCCACAGAGTCATTATCTCAGAATGCTTCTGCTGACAGCCTTAGAGATAATAGCATTCAAAATGTAAATAATGGAACAATACACATGGTAATGAAGGAGACTGAGAAAATACAGTAGTAATGAAAAAATAACAAGACAGAGATTCTAATATTGTAAATACACAACTTTGCATTAGTGACAGATTATCTCTGGAACGCCAAGCTGAAATAATTTAGAAGGGAATGTAACAACCCCTGAACAACATAGAAGATGTCAGCCCCGTGCCAGTTTAATGTGTTTAGAGAATTAGGTAGGTCTGAATAATTAGGAGTGGCTCAGAATTGGGAATGAGCTGGTTGCTGCTGAGCACAGAGATGGTGGAGTTGCTCTGAGCTCATTTGATTCCAGAGATGGAAAAATACCTTATCAAAGGTGGTGAGTAGGGAATGTTCTATCGTAAACACACTTAAACTCATCACACTGTGTTGAATACACTGAAATCTGTGATGTGCACATGGGTTTCCTTGCTCTGTAGTCTCACCCTTCCAACATGCAGTGTTGGATTTCCTTCTCTTCCAGCATGACTGCCCTTCAGGCAGAGTCATATATATATATCTGATGTAAGAACACTTGTGGGTTGTTTACAAAGACTGGTATTGGAGGGTAGACACTAATTCAAGATTTTCTTCTCACATTAAACTCCTGGCTTCTCTTGCTATGCTGGCTTAGGTCATTCTACTTAAGAGGTTAGACTTTATTTTGCTTTGTTACCCCCTTTACATTTAATCCTTATGTCTCTGGGGCCAGGTAGGATAAAGATTACTAAAGGTAGTATCAAATAGCTTGGGCTCTTGGACTGCAACATCTTGTTTTCTTTAGGGTAGAAATCTATGTGGGCTCCTTCATGAAACACATTAATGAGCTGGCTTAGTGTCACTACTTGGACATCATCCTCTTTCTCACTTGCTGAGTGTCCTTCTCTTGTAAGACAAACATAGGTTTTTTTTTTTTTTTTTACCCATGACTCCTCATGAGTAACAAGTTTCCTTTTACTTGCAATACTGTCCATACCCCAACACTGAAAACCTATGAACATTTTTTTACCCTGTGTCTTTGTCAGGGTTTCTATTCCTGCACAAACATCATGACCAAGAAGCAAGTTGAGGAGGAAAGGGTTTATTTAGCTTACACTTCCACATTGCTGTTCATCACCAAAGGAAGTCAGGACTGGAACTCAAGCAGGTCAGGAAGCAGGAGCTGATGCAGAGGCCATGGAGGGATGTTCCTTACTGGCTTGCTTCCCCTGGCTTGCTCAGTCTGCTCTCTTATAGAACTCAAGACTTCCAGCCCAGGGATGGCACCACCCACAAGGGACCCTACCCCCTTGATCACTAATTGAGAAAATGCCCCACAGCTGGATCTCATGGAGGCACTTCCCCAACTGAAGCTCCCTTCTCTGGGATAACTCCAGCCTGTGTCAAGGAGGCACACAAAACCAGCCAGTGTACCCTGTAAATGGGACTTTTGTAGTGTGGTCACATTAAGGATATTGATATGAGAAAGTAGTCATTGGTAATTCAAGTGGACTTTTGGCGTAATCAAAGAAGTTTCTATAAAAGGGGGGTAGTAGGAAAGAGTAAGCGAGATTTCAGGATGAAAGCAGAGGCCAGAGAGATAACAAACTGAAGATGGAGGACGGCCTATAAGCCCAAGGAATAGAAATAATCCCCTGTATATGGTGATTAGAGGTGAGCGTCTAGATTTCTCTCTAGGACAGTGGTCCTCAGCCTGTGTGTTGTAACCCCTCTGGGAGTCACATATCAGAGATTTTTACACTGATCGTAACAGCGGCAAATTTATAGTTATGAAGTAGCAACAAAATGATCTTATGGTTGGGGGTCACCACAACATGAGGGTCTGTACTAGAGGGTTTCAGCATTAGAAATGTGGACCTCCTGAAGGAAAGCAGCTTGCAGTTCTGTCATCTAGAAGCAGGAGAAGCCAAATTTGCATTATGTAGACCACAGAGGTAGGTGGCTTAGGATTTGCATTGCAGCTTTTTGGGCTGAATCTAATAAATAATCAGAGTACGGATTGCTTTCCTCCCACTTCCCCAGTCTTAATTTCAGCTTCTTCTGCCAATCTTTCTTTTCAGAATTCGGGAGGTAGAGGCAGGAGCCAATTTTCAGGGACCCATCCCAGGGACTTCCATGAGTGGCAATTGCTCTACTCAGACAAACAGTAAATACGACTCCTCTACTCCTCTTTGTGTAATTATGAGTTGTTTCTGGAAAATTCTTATCTTCTTTTGAAGGGGAAACAACTTTTCTACCCTACCACACGGGGATAAGAAAAGTCCCCGAGTGCCTAAGACCTTGGGTTCTAGTCTCGGATTTTCTTACACTTTCTAATCGGCTTTTTACTAGTGAACTCTTGTGTGTTTAGAGGTAAGAACCAATTCCTCATAACCTTTACTAGTGTACCTAATGGTTTCTCCTTAGATGTGAGCCTATTTACTGCTTCTTCTAGGCAGTAAGTCTGTTTAGGATTAACTCTTAAATTTAAAGTTAACAGGGGAAGGCTCAGTTGAACACCTTGGATGATGTACTCAAGACTGATCTGAGTAAATCCTTCCCTTCTTCCTTCCTTTACCCTTCTCTTTCCTCCTTTCCCCTCCCCGCATAATCCTCCTGCCCGCTGTCTCTCTCTAACTATAGATTCCATTTTCTTCCTTTAGATATTCTCCCCTCCCACTATTCCTTTACTCTATGCCTTACATCTGCTGTTGTATAAATTATACCTATCAAAGGCTTAAAAGCTGGTATCCACGTATGAGTGAGTACATGCCATATTTGTATTTTGAGGTCTAGGCTACTTCAGTCAAGATAATTATTTTTAGCTCCATACATTTACTTGTAAATTTCATTTTTATCAGCTGAATAATATTCCATTGTGTAAATGTATCACATCTCATTATCCATTAATTCATTAATAGACATCTAGGCTATTTCCAATTTCTGACTATTATGAGTAGAGCATCAATTAACAAGAATGAGCAAGTATTCTGTAGTAGGAAGAGTCTTTTTTGTGTATATGCTCAAGAATGGTATATTTGCACCTTGAAGAAGATCGATTCTCAGCTTCCTGAAGAACTACCACACGGATTTCCATGGGAGATTTACAAGTGTGCACTCCCACCAGCAATGGATAAGTGTTCCTCTTTCCCTACTTCCTCACCAGCCTGTGCTGTCTTTTGTTTTATTGATCTTGCCCATTCGGATGAAATATCAAAGTAATTTCAGTTTATAATTCCACATTGGCTGAGGACATTGGCCTTAGTTTTAACTGTTTCTCAGACAGCTGGGCTTCAATATTCAATATTGGAGACCTTTCTCTTTTTTCTCTACCCTATTTCTCATTGAGTTATTTGTTCTATTGATGCCTAGGGCTTTTTTTTTTTTTTTTTGTTCCTTAGGGATATAGATATGAACTTTCTATCAGATGTGTAATCTGTAAAGATCTCCTCCATTTCTATAGACTACTTGCCCAAATGATGGTGTCTTCTCCCATACAGAAGCTTTTTGCCTTCATGAGATCCCGTTTATGAACTGTTGATCATAATGGCTGCTCTGAGTTCTGCTCAGAAAATCCTTTTCTATGCCAATGAGTTCCAGCTTATTTCCCCTTTTTTTCTTCTGTCAAATTCAGGGTTTCTCCACTTATGTTGAGGTGTGTGATTCATTTGGAATTGAGTTTTGTGCTGGGTGATATGTGTCTACTTTTGTTCTTCTACATACGAACATTCAGTTTCACCAGCAGCATTTATTAAAGATCCTATCTTTTCCCCCCAGTATGTATTTTGGCTTCTTTGTCAAAAATCTAGTATCTATATACATATGGACTTATGTCTGGAACTTCGATTTCATTCCGTTGATCAGTGAGTCTGATTTTATGCCAATACCCTGCTGTTTCTATTATTATAGCTTTGTCATACAACACCTGCAGCAGTTCTACTCTTCGAGATTATTTTAGTTACTCTTGGTGTTTTATGTTTCCATAAGAAGCTGAAGACTGTCCTTTCAGTTTCTGTGAAAAATTGTGTTGCAATTTTGATGGGTATTACATTCAATATATATAGTTTTCTTTGGGTAGGATGGTTATTTTCACTATATTAATCTTATAGATCCATAAGCATGGAAATGTTTCCACTTTCTGATATCTTCTACAATTTCTTTCTTCAATTTAAAGTGTTTTATCATCCCATTTATTTGCTTGATTAGGGTTATCCTAAGATATTTTGAAACTATTAAGGAAGGGTTTATTTTCCTGATTTCTTTCTCAGTTCTTTGTCATTTGCATATAGAGAGGGTACTGATATCTGGGTGTTAATATTGTATCCTGCTGCTTTGCTAAAATGTTTATCATCTCTAGGAGTTCTCTGGCAAAATTTTAAGTTTTTTTATGTATAAAATTATATCATCTGCAAATAAAGAGACTTTGACTTCTTTTTCTATTTGTATCTCCTTGATTTCTTGTGTTTGTCTTATTGATCTAGCTAAAACTTCAAGTACTATATTGAGTAAGAAATGGAAAGAGAGGATTTTTTTTGTCTTGTTCCTGATTTTGTTGGAAATCTTTGCGTTTCTCACCATTTAGGTTGATTATGGGCTTACTGCGAACTTATTTTCTTATGTTGAGATTTGTCCCTTGTATCCCTAATCTCTTCAGAACTTATATCATGAAGATTTTATCAAAGTTCTTTTCTACATCTAATGAGATGTTCATATGCTATTTGTCTTTAAGGCTGTTTATATGGTGGATTAAATTTATCAGTTTATGTGTGTTGAACTCTCCCTGTATGAACACTATTACAAATACCCACAACTGGACACTGTAGTAAAGATTTGGAACACTCACTCCTAAGTGTGACATTTTTATCAAACTCCTCCCCTCTGGACTCATAGAACCATGTGGAAGAGCGTACCCAAATTGTCAGAGTCAGGGAATAGATAACCTAAAGGAAACAGTCCCATCTCGATACATATGAACTCATAGAGACTGAGGTGGCAGCATGCCCAGGACCTGCACAAGTTCAGGTCAGACTGGGTCCCAGCGCTAAGAGAAGGAATTGGTCATAAGTTCCTATCCCTAAGCAAGAATCTATCTTAAACTGACAACCATTTGCAAAAATACATTTTCACTGGGTATACAAACCACACATATAGTCATATCCAATGCCCAGCAGTAGATAGTAACATAAAGTGATTCAACTGTGGTTTTGTTGATTTTTTTTTTGTCTCATATTGAAATTCATTTGGGCATTTGTTTTTTACCTTATTGGTCTCTTGCTTGTATGTTATGGTTTCTACTTTTGTATTTTTACAAGTTTGGGTTTGTTTGCATGTGTGTGTATGTGTGTGTGTGTGTGTGTGTGTGTTTCATGTGCATTCTCTCTGTAGTTATTGGTGCTTTTTAATTCTAGTTGTTTGCTTTTTATATTTGTCTATTTATTTTCTAAAAGGAAAGAGAAAACAAGTATAGGGTTGGATTGGTGGAAATATTGGGGAAGGATTGGAGAGGGGATAAAGAAGGGGAAGCAGTGATCAATATATGTTGTATTAATTTTCAATAAAAACATTAAAATAAAAGAAATGTCAGCTCTCATGACATTCCTCCAAAGCTATACCTCGTACTCATTTCTCAAAAGTTCTATCAACTAGGAACCAATGAGTCTGTGCAAGCCAGCACTGAATATACTCCAGGGAAGCTTGTCCAGTATCCAGCCTAGTTCTTAGTGCATGTGCATACACACACACACACACACACACACACACACACACACACACACACACACATGCAAATACATGCACACACACAGAGAGAAATGTTTGTAGAGTATATAATCCTATACACGCTTCTAACTAGTAAACAGACTGTCTGGACCACTTAGTATTTACACTTTATTTTATAATTCAAATCATAGGATTACAGCCAGAGTCTTGGAGCTAGAAAAAGATATGTGACTGTTTTGCCATTACGAATTGTTTATTTATTTTAGCTATGATTTGAAAACAGAAGTATATGATGTTCAACTCTTGAAGAAAAAATATCTCCTATGATTGTTTAATTGTACCATGGGCAAAGTCTTTATATCTAATCAACAATTTAGCAATACAAAACAGAGTTAAAACTATGTTTGTAACAAATACAGTTTTCATTTAGTCTCCTAAAGTTAATTAATGGTATACGCAATACAGTTATATCTTTTAACTGATATGGACTTACTTTAGGCCATTTATGTAGTAAATAGTAATTAAAACTGTTCAAATATAATACAGCTATAGCCTCAGGGTGAAATGTATTCTGTCAAATGCTTTCTGTGAAGATGAAAAGGCCCTTAATCTTCCTTAAACAGCAGAGAGTCTTTGGTGGTTGCATTTCAGATCACAAATATATATTTTTAGTAGCACATCTGTATAATAACTCTACGGAAAATAAGCCACTGAATGTGTTGAAATGTGTTCAGCAGGTAGTTTATTGTGTATATTGTACAGTTACTAGTTAAACAACTTTTACCCTTGACAGTGATGATCTTTAGGTAAGCAACTCTGTGCTGGTAGATGTTTCAGCCACTCAGTGAACAAAACAAAACAAAACAACAAAAGCTATTAAATTTACGAATCTTGGCCTCAAGAAATGGGTTGTACATTGTACATTTTCAGATATGAAAAAAAGAGAAGGAAAAGAGATTAATATTAAAAAGCGTAGGAGAGGAGATGGCCACCAGTGTGGCGTCGTGGAGTAAGCCTGAGTCAACCACCAGTCCAGCACTGTACTGACCAGGACTGGCAGACCATGCCCAAGATGACTCCTGCCTGGTGCCACACTGCAGAGCAGGATATAGTACTCCTGAAATCATTCCTGATGCCAGACACCCAGAGGCTCTGGGTGCTACTTAGAGGAGCAAGTAAGTGGTGGACAAATGGAAGAGAAAGAGAAGCAGAGGAAGTTGGCAAATGAAGAGAGGCAGACTTGAGGGTAGTGAGAGACAAAGTGATGTAAGTAGCCAGGGATGCCACCTAAGATCATGATGAGGTCCTGGCCTATGCTGCTACAGAGGATGATGTTTGGGTCCATTGTCCTGCAGCAGTCGGGGTCTGTTACCACCAAATGCCAGGCAAACATCCCTGTTTTGGATTGCTACCTGGGGCCATGCTGATGTCTGATGCCCTTGCCTGGGCATCATGGGAGTGGGGGCCCTGAGGATAGTAGAAGAGCTGTTCTCCCATGAGCTGCAGTACTTTGTCCAGGAAACACAATAGAGCTGGCCCTGATTGCAGGAGTTGCAGGTGAGTCGGCTCCAAGAGTGTGAGCATAAGACTGCTGGCCCTGCCACTCATCTGTCTGTCATGTAGTGGCATGCATAAGGGAGAGGTTGTTTGCCCCATCCTCGCTCCTTGCCACTTATGGCAGGTGGAAGAGCTGGCCCAGGGGTTATGAAAGTGGGAAAGTTTAGTACTGTCACTATGTTCAACACCTGGGAACTCGGAGCCTACGCCTCATCTGGGCAGCAAGGTGGAGCTGTCCCTTGTTGCAGGAGTGGTAGGTGAGCCAACTTTGAGGGCATGAAATTGGGAGAGCTGCCTCTTGCTGGCTGATGCATTGGATGAGCTAGCCTGGGGTAGTGATGGAGAGCACACCCTTATGGTGTGGGTACAGGAGTGCTGGTGGTCTGACCAGCTCAGATATTTCCTAGACCCATATCCAGAGTTTGGAGTTAGCCCGCTCCCAACATCTACCTCATCTATGAAATGCTGGAGCACATGAAAGAGCCAGTTCTACAGATCCGAAAGTGCAGGATATTCATGACACAGGGCAACAACAGGGTATCTAAGAGGAGTACCAGTCAGGATCAAATAGAGAATAGCAGAAGCCAGAACTATGAACCAGATCAATGACTCACAGCAATGAATATTCAAAAGCAAGGAAGTATAGACAAAAGGGTACACTATGATACACTACAGCTTCCACAACAACAAGGTTTTGGGGAGATCTGGGTGAGGTGGCAAGAAGAGCAGAAGGCTGGTACAAAGGGGCAGAGAGACAAGTAAGAGTGTGATGCATAATGTAAAATTCACAAAGAACCAATAAAAAGTAAAAAGCAAAAAAAAAAAAAAGAAAAGAAAAAGCAAAAAAAAAGGAAAGAGTGAAGCCAGAACTTGCTTCTTGAAGATAGCCTTTTCCTTTGGCTGGCCCTTGTGAATGGTGTGTGGTATTAGTCATAAATTTTATTAACTCATAGCTTATTGCTGTCTCATTTCTTAGTTTCATAAACTTTAAAATAATTCTGCCTTCCAGGGATTTCACAAAAACTAGATAAAATATGCATATAAGCTTACTTAGTGTCTGACATTGTATTTTTGGCACATAACTTATAATGTTCTCCCTTTTCAAGACTGTTCAAATATGAACTGTTCAAATACAATGATGCAAACAGTTTAATTGGTGTGTGGTTGAATAATAAATTCCCTAATACAACTTTTTTTTACTTCAAGAGTGCAAAAGAGGCACCTATTAAGCAACTCATTTATTTATGCACACACACCATGATGCACATATGGAGATCAAAGGATAACTTGAAGGGATTGGCTCTCTCTTTCCACCATATGTGTCCTACAGATCAAGTCTACCTCAGGTTTGGCAGCATACACCTTACCCACTGACTGAGCCATCCTACACATATTGCCATACCTCCACCCTACACATATTTCTTCTTTTCTTGGAAGAGAAAGTTACTCTTTATCTCATAACATTAATATATTTTTTGATCTTTATTATATTTTACAAAATTATAGAAGATAACAATTTTAAAATTTTTTGGTATCGTTTTCGGTAATTTCAGAGTCCTCATGTCTAGAGAGAAACGAGTCCTTGTGATTTTTCTTTCTATATTTGTACTTTGAAGATGTGGACATGTTCTTCCATATCATAGCAGGATTTATTTGAGAGATGGAGACCTTGGGCAGCAGAGGTTGAAGAAGGGAGAAGAAGTATAAGGGAAGATACGAACCAATGAGCTGCAGTCCTCCTAATGGTTGGCCCTGCACAAGCAGGCCACCCAGCAGGCAATGTTTTGGTGTATAGAAAATTTTCTGGAACAATTGCAAGGAAAAACAGTGCCTCAAGCATTTCGTGAAGAGAGAAAAATAATCTGCCTTCTTGGTCTTATTCTAGTTCTCATTTCCCAGTGGGTTAGGGTTATTGCATAAGGAGCTCATATACTCATTGCTAAGAGTTATCACCCAGTATCCCAGGGCTCATTCGGCAAGCTAGATGCTGTTCATCAGGGTATGCTATTTCATCTAGCCACGAATGGCCGCAAGGGCTGCTGACTAAGATGAATTTAAAAAGACTCAGTCAACAAAATCAGCAAGGAACAGAAGCATGTGCATGTCATTTGTGATCTACCTTATTGAATCCTTTTAACCGTCTTATGAGGTATTATTACAGATCATGTCATAGCAAGACCACCATCCCAGGTGGATAATCAGTGCGTGCTTGTCATCTGAATGAACAAATGCTTGAATTGATGACTGGTACACTGTCTTCTATATCTAAGTCAAGACATGCCTCACTAGGTTTCAGTCCCTTAAGCCAAAGGAATTTTGCACTTATGCTTTATCAAAGTCTTGGGAAGTCGGCAAAATCTTTTATCATATTTAGTTGCCTATTGCATCTCTCTTAAGAAAATATTTGTGCTCTCAAACAGACCTCCATACAGAAGTGGATATTAATATGATAATGTAAGTAAATAAAATGAACATGAAGGGAGTATGTTGTGAATAGTTTATGGAATACTGGATGACATTCAAATTAAAAACATTTTCCTAACAATTTGCATAACTTTTGGTTATTATAAAAGACTTAGATGTCTATATTCAAAATAGATATTTTTCCTTTTTCAAAACAAAAAAATCAAGATTATCTTACAAAAATCAAGGTTAACATCTTACATAACACAGAATTTTCATGTACACTAGCCAACATACTACAAAGCATTTCAGGAAAGACATATCTACTGGTATTCCGACCAAGATCTCATTCCCATTTTCACCGGACTTTGTCATCAGACTTGGAGCTCAGGTCTCACCTATTACCACTAAGAGGCATTGGTATGCATATTAGAAATATGTAATGAATCTTAATAGCGTTAATTTATTACCCTCCAATGCTCAGTCATACTAATATAGGCTTGCACCTGCATGCACATGCTCACAAGGAAGGAAGGGATATTCTTTTCCCTCCTATCTGAGCTTCTCTGATAAGTTGTTATGCAGCTGGCATTTGATGCAAATTGCAATTTGCTGGCTTCTGATATGCTTACTTGCACTAATCAGTGCATTGCTTGTGTGGTGCTTGGCCACCTCTAACCTATGCTGTCACATTTAGAATAAGTAATAGGGTTTCCTCTGAATGTATGAAATATACCAGGCCTCTAGTGGAGACTCATAGAGGGTGACAAGTGTGGTTTTCATGTAAAACAGACACTAGCCAGGCACTGTAGAACCCAAAACCCTAATATCACTAGATTGTTGTAATAGCAATCACTCAGAGTAAAACTAGGCGGAAGGAGTTTATGGTAACTGTAACATAGAACAGCTATTAATATAATGTGTCCTTGTGGCCTAGACTAATAAAACCCTTTGTAAAAGTGCTAAGTATCACATTGACAGCTATAGGAAGATTAAGTTGAAGACACTTAATTTTTTTAGGTCCTCTGTCAGCTATTGCTAAGAATTCCTTAGAAGATGTTCTTAGGTTACACTGGTGACTTTAGTAGCATTAACTCTTTAATGCTGAGGAAAGAATTGTTGGTAAAAAGAAAGTAACTATACTCAGAATAGTTTATGAATTGATGCCATAATTTCAATAAGCATATTAAAAGTTTCAGTGAAGTGTGTTCTAACACAAGTCAGCCCAAAGCAGATTGTTTTACACATATGTTGGCAGATGTTGACTTTATAATGAGACACCTGTGGAAAATATTTGCATACTATAGGATGTCCCACAAAACCAGAGTTTTAATCTCTCAGGAAAGAAACTTGCAGCTAACAGTGGATAAACTTTTAATGAATCATCATGTAGCAATAAATGCCTTCTCTTTGCAGCTTTGGCTAATAAAAGGCAATAGTTACTGCTTGGGTTGAATATCCTTTAAATAACCAAGGCCTTTCTAGTTTATCGGTATGTTTATGTTTGATTGCAACTTGAAATGTACACAACAGAACTAAGGAAAGCAGAAGAGATTTATGACAGTACATAATTTTCACATTTTTGGATTACCCTTCAATAATAAAAGAGAGCGATTAGTGTTGTTTTTGTTTTGTTTTGTTTTTATTTTAACCTGAAGTTTTTATTACCATGTGTTTTCTGGTTTCCTTTCTATTGCAGTGATAAAACACTAAGCTCAAAATCAAGTAAGGGAGAAAAGCGTTTATTTAGCTCCAGGTTACAGTCCATCACTGAGGGAAGTCTAGGCAGACTCAAGAACTTGAAGCAGAAATCATAGCGGAACACTGCTTGCTGACTTGCTCTCTGGCTCATTTAGGTTCATACTCTGCTAGATTTCTTATCTGGCCCAGGTCTACATGCTGAAGAACTGGTACCATCTAGATGAGCTAGAACCTTCTACATCAATTAGCAACTAAGACAGTCCTTCACAGACATCCTTAGAGAGCAACTTAACAAATATAGTTACTCAAATGAGCCTCTTTTTCTGTGTAACTGTAGCCTGGATCCAGTTGGCCCTTAGGACAAAGCCTGACAACCATTTCCACAGCACTGTTATTCCTGGTTGTGATGCTCATATTTATTTCTTGAATTTTTTAGTTTGTCCTTTCTGTTTAACAAGACACTGTGTATCTAGCAAATTAAAGCAACATGAATTTATTAGCTCACAGCTTTTTATGTCATTAAGTCAGGGATGCCAAAGCCAAGAGCTATGCTTGGTGGTTCCATAAAGTCAAAGCTAAGGAGTTAATGGAGAGCTCCATTGTTCTTTGAAGAATGAATGAAAAACTGAATCATGCTTATAAATTTACTCATACTGGTGGAATTCAGTTCCTGTGGCTGAAGGCCTGACGTCTTTATTTTCTTGCTGTCTGTCCACATTGAGGGGAAGCACTCCTATAGTGTCTTTGCATCCTCCTTACTGTAAGATCCAGAAACTTTGTTTTGGCCTTAGCTGATGCTTGGGATCTACCAACACTGCTAATCAAAGAGCTCCAGGAGCTGGCCAACTTAATTCTCTTGGAACCCTTTCTGCCTCTTAACTTTATTTGGGGAGGGAGGGAGGGAGGTGTGGACATCCTTTTCACTTATTGCGCATGAACAGAATGTCTCTCTCTCCTGTCTACTTCAGTTTTGGTACAGTCACACATTACCAGAGGGTAAAACACCAAGAGTGCAAACAGTCCTTTGCCACAGCGTTTACCTGTTTCTGCAGATGCTCTGCCTAAGAATGTGTTGCTGATCTATGGCCATTAGTTTGTTCTTAAGTTCTAGTACAGCCTCAGCCAAACTAACTTTTACATTCTGTTGAAATAAACTTGCTACAGACTTAGAAGGGGGTTTTGGAAAGAGGCAATTATCAGCAGAAGTTGTTAATACTTGATTTTTTCCTAATGAATATTGACAAACAATAAATTAGATGTTTATTGAGTTTCTGAGTAATTTCTAAATATATTATGAGACTTTGTTCTTTGTACTTTCTAGCATTCAAAGTAAATAAATGTCAAAATTTTATATAGCAAAGTAGTTATTAATACTTTAATTTTAGATTAATTAATCATTAAATAATTGAATAAATTAATATTAATATTTCAAAAGCTCTTACCTTTTGTTTCTTAAGTGACACTATGCTGATATTAGGGAAAATTACTTCTAGTTAGTATACAAAACTCCAAAATGCTTTTGTTTTCATTATAACAACATGAAAAAGTATGCTAAATATTATGTATTCCAAAATAGCCAAAAACTAATAAAAAATTAAAAAATAACTTAAAACTACCTGTATGAAGGTTATAGAGGCACTTAGAGAGGAAATGAATACATATTCCTTAAAGATATACAGAAATACACAAACAGTGCAAAAAAATGTATAAAATTGTTCAAGACCTGAATATAGAAGTAGAATCTATGAAGAAAACCCAAATTGGGGGAATTCTAGAAATAAAAACTGTGTGAAATAAAACAAGAACTACAAAGGCAAAACAAAACAAGAATTTGAGGAGAGACCCTCAGACATTGAATACACAATAGAAGAAATGGATACATTGGTCAAACAAACTGTTAAGTCTCAAATTTCCAGGAAATCTGAGATCAAATATAAGAGTAGTAGAAATAGAGGAAAGAGAAGAAACCCATATCAAAGGCCCAGAAAATATATTCAACAAAATCATAGAAGGAAATTTTCCTAATTTGAAAGGGGATACCTACAAAAGTATAAGAAGCATACAATTAGATAGGACCAGAAAAGAAGGTTTCCTGGCACATAATAATCAAACCACTTAAATGTACAGAGAAAAAGAAAGAAAAGAGAAGGAGAGAGAGAGAGAGAGAGAGAGAGAGAGAGAGAGAGAGAGAGAGAGAGAGAGAGAGAAGACGGAAGAAAGAAAATGAAAGGAAAGAACATTAAAAGCTGTAAGGGAAAATAATGAAATAATATATAAAAGCACACCTATTGGAATTACACCTGACTTCTTAATGGAGACTCTAAAAGCCATAAAATTTGGGACAGATGTGCTGTAGATTTTCAAAAACCACAGGTGCCAGACTATTATACCCAGAAAAACTTTTAATCACCATAGATGGAGAAAATAAAATGTTCCATGATAAAACCACATTTAAACAGTATTTATCTAGAAAAACCATCCCTATAGAGGGTGCTACAAAGAAAACTCCAACCTAAACAGATTAACTACAACCATGAAAACACAGGGAATAAATACTCCTGCTACCACCAAAAATAATAAAATAACAGGAATTAACAATCATTGGTCATTGCTATTTCTAAACATAAATACAAATGTTCTCAGTTCTCCAGTAAAAAGCTGCACACTAACAGGATAAATGTAAAACATGGCCCACCCTTCTGCTGCATTCAAGAAATATACTTCAATATCAAAGATGGACATTACTTCAAGGTAAAAGGTTGTAAAAAGGTATTCCAAGCAAATGAACCTATGAAACAAATTGCTGTAGCTATTTTAATATGTAACAAAATTGAGTTCAAGCCAAAACTAATCAGAAGAAATATAGAAGGATATTATATACTCATCAAAGAAAAAATATCCACCAAGGTAGATATTTTAATTCTTAACAACCCAAATGCAAGGGCACCCATGTTTCTAAAAGAAAAACTACTAAAGCGTAAGTCACAAATTGATCCTCACACAGTGATAATGGGGGACTTTAATACTCTATTCTCACCAATAAACTGCTTATCTTCACAAAAATGAAACATACTAAAGCTAACAGATGTTAAAAACCAAATGGACCTAACAGATATTTACAGAACATTTTAAACATACCCCCCAAAAGAATATTCATTCTTCTCTGCACTTCATACTTTCTCCAAAACTGACCACATACTCAGACACAAGACAAGTCTCAACTGATACAAGAAAATTGAAATAACTCCCTGCCCTCTACCAAAGTACCACAGAATAAATCTGGATATCAACAACAACAGAAACAAAAGAAAGCTTATAAAGTCATGAAAACTGAACAACTCTCTATTGTATTGAGTGAACAATAAATTGAGACAGAAATAAAGAAATAAATAAAAAGTTTAGAATTGATTAAAAATGAATGCACACATATACAAACCTATGGGAACATAATGAATGCAATTCTAAAAAGCACGTTTTTAACACTAAGCACCTACATTAAACAAAATGTAGAGATCTCATACTAGTAACTTAACAGCACACCAGAGAGATCTTGAATAAAAAAGAAAGGACATCCCAAGGCAATAGACAGCAAGAAATAATCAAATTTAGGGCTGAAATCAATAGAATAGAAACAAGGAGAACAATACCAAGAATCAATGAAACAAAGAATTGGTTCTTTGGGAAAATCAGTAAGACTGCCAAATCCTAATCCAGATTAATTAAAAGGCAGAGAGAATCTAAAAGTTAAGAATATCAGAAAGGAAAAACAAGACATAACAACAGACACCAGGGAAATCCAGAGAATTATGACATACTTTAAAAACTCGTACTCCACCAAATTCAAAAATCTAAATGAAGTGGATAATTTTTTAACAGCTACTAATTACCAAAGTTAAATCAAGATCAACTAAGCTATTTAAACAGACATATACTCCTTAGTGAAATAGCAACAGTTATTAAAATTTCCTCCCTTTAAAAAGCCCAGAGCCAGATGGATTTTTGAGAAGAATTCTATCAGATTTTCAAAGAACAGTTAACGCCAGTAATCCTTAAATTATTCCATAAAATAGAAACAGAAGGAACACTGCCCAATTTATTCTATGAGGCCATATTTACCTTGATATCCAAACTAAACAAAGTCCCAACAAAAAATAAAATTACAGATCAATTTTCCTTATGAACATACATGTAAAAATACTGAATAGAATGTTTGTAAATGAGATCCAAGAACATATCAGAAAGATCATTCACCATGATCAAATAGGCTTTATCCCAGAGATTCAGGGATGTTTCAATATAGGGGAAAAATACATAAATCTAATCTACCATAAAAATAAACTGGAAGACAGTCACCTCATTAGACACAGAAAAGGTCTTTAAAAAAATCCAACACCCATTCTTTATAAAAGCCATGAAAAGATTAGGGATACAAAAGATATTCCTCAACATAATAAAGGCAGTTTACAACAAGCCCATAGCCAGCACCGACTTTGATGGAAAGGAACTCAAAGCTGTTCCACTAAAATCAGGCACAGGCAGAGTTGTGTAGTCTTTCCATACCTATTCATTATAGTACTTGAAGTCTTAGCTAGAGCAATAAGACAACTGAGGGAGGTCAAGGGGATACAAATTAGAAAGGAAGAAGTTAAATTTTCTGTTTTGCAGATGGTATGATAGTATGTATACACATCCCTACAAATTCCAGGTAGGAACTTCTGCAGCTGATAAACACTTTGAGCAAAGTAGCTGGGCACAAAACTCATAAAAATTAACATCCCTCCCATATACAAACAACAAACAGATCGAGAAAGAAATCAGAGAAGGAACACTCTTCACAATGACCCAAATAATATAAAATAACTTGGGGTAACTCAAATCAAGAAAGTGAAAGTCTTGTATAAGAAAAACCTCAA
>JADRCD010232296.1:392-13404 GCA_019843815.1 Montemys delectorum
GTGTGTGTGTGTGTGTGTGTGTGTGTGTGTGTGTGTGTGTGTGTGTACATACATATCACCTTAAAGAAGAACTGGAAAGAACAGTGGGTCGCACTTGGGGAGTAAGAACAATGGCATCTATTCACTAAAACAGGCTGTGCATGCAAAGAAGGCTCTTATACTCCTGAACTTATTTTGCATAACTGAGATTTTCAGTTCTACATTGGTCAGGGTTCCTAGCTATTACAAAATGAAGCACTCAGTTAACAGATTTCAGTTTGGTAGGGGGTAGGTTCTACACTTCAGCACCAGAGGTGGGAACTTCAAGTGGGACTCGGTGGAGATAGGAGGGATTCTGGCTTAAATATCAGGGTGACCAGGTGGGTAGAGATGAGCAGGAGTCAGTAGCAGAAGTCGGTAGAGACAATGGCAGACCTGCCTGCTTCACAACGTAGACCTTACGTTCTTGTCCTTACTTCTCTCTCTGGAGCCACGACAGACCACAGCCTTCATCTTCAGGCTCCGTCCTGATTGCAGAGCTGATATTAGACTGCTGGTGTGTACTCTGGCCCCCACATCCCCCCCCAATGCATCTCACAGAGCAGTAGTGGGCTTCTCTGATTAGCCATTGTCTTTCTTTGTAGGAAAGAGAGTTTTATGTAAGTTCACGAGAATTGAAAGGAGGCATCTAGAACAAGACCCACAGTTGTCCAGGCTGATGCATAATTGGATATTATTTTAAACCAGCATTACTTAAATATTAGTCTTGACATTTTCCTAGTAGAGAGAAAAAGAAACACGCTAGCTTCTTTTTCCAATTATGGAATTAATTGCATTTTGCTTACTAACTTAGACAACTTCTTGGGAGGCGTGTTTAAAAAAACTTTCAGCCTAAACAATGAAGCTTCCCTCCTCTTCCTGGCCAGCCTGTAGTCTGGGGTAGGCTGATGTAGGTTGGGTATCCATGTAATTCAGACTCCTAGTTCACAAGGGTCAGTGTCAGTGATGTTTTACATCTGCATCCAGGGAACTCTGTTCTGCCAGGAGTAGGCTCAGCCCACTCACTTGATGTGGACCCAAGGGAGAAGTGTGATTACCAGCAGCAAAGTTGGGCTAGTCAGGGCCTTCTGATGGGCTTCCAGGAAGCCTTGCAGTAGAAATTCAAATTAATCAGGCTGGGCTGTGTTTGGGCCAAGAAGTGGGGGCATTAGTCTGTGGGTGTGGGACCTGCTGAAACTGTGGGTTAACAAAAAGAAAACCCCAAGAACAGAACAAAGAGGCTAGTGCCTTCCTGTTAGCTTTCCTGAGGTCATTGTTTTGTAGGTCTGTCCCTCAAGTTCAGCCTCATGCTCTGTCTCCTCCAGCTCTGCCATGCCCCAAGTCAGCTTGGCAAAGCAAAACATCAGAGTCCAGAGGTCCAGGGCTCACCATCTCAGCTTAGTCCCGGCATCTGCTTATTTACGAGCTTTAATGCAATGGTAACACCTGCTTGCCTCCCTGTGTCAAGTGGACTCAGCGCCGTCATGTGTGGAGAAGACCTAGCAGTTCTTGGTCCTGTACTGCATCCTGCTGGCTAGACTGGAAACCATCCAGAAGGGGCTTTTCACAGGGCACATGCCCAGCTGGTATTCATTGTTTTGAACTGTGCTCTCAGCCTCTGCATCTTGTCCTCGGTTTCTGCTACCTCCTCCCACTTCCTCTGTCTCATTTTGCCAGATTGTTCATTCATCGGGCAGAGCACAATGTGTCCCAGGGCCTGTGCTCACTGTTAGAGAATCAGAAATAGATAATAGCCAAGACAGATTGCCACACAGGGTTAGGGGATGTGCATGGGGAAACCTGTGAGAGCCCAGCAGGGGTGCATCCTGGATCCTTAGCCCTCTCATCTCCTCCCTAGGAGATCATCACCTCCATCCTCCTGAGTGGGCGAATAGGGCCCAACATCCAGCTGGCTGAATGCTACGGGCTGAGGCTGAAGCACATGAAGTCCGACGAGATCCACTGGCTGCACCCACAGATGACTGTGGGCGAAGTGCAGGACAAGTATGAATGTCTACACGTGGAAGCTGAGTGGAGGTAGGACTGTCATCCCTCTGTCAAACATCCCCAAGGCTCTAGAATCTTGTAGAAAGTTAGAGTGGCTTTCTAGACTTAGTCCTCCCACCATGTCCTGATGAGAGTACTTTTGAGATCCAACCTGGGTTCACAGAGAATCCTCATTTCAGGATAGGATCTAGGTCACAGTTCCAGACCGGATGCTGTTGGTGCTGTGGTAAAGGGGAGTGGAGGGTGGGAAGGAAGGAGAGCCCAGGCCGAGGGTTGGTCTCTGAAGTAAAGAAACCAGTATCTGTGCCAAAGGCCTCATAGGTAGTCCTGGAATGCTGAGGGCAGGGGAGCTTCAGCCCTGTGAGTCTGACTCCTCTCTTGGGAATCCAGCTACCCAAGGTCAAGCAGAGTCTGTCTTGTTGCAGGTATGACCTTCAAATCCGCTACTTGCCAGAAGACTTCATGGAGAGCCTGAAAGAAGACAGGACCACACTGCTGTACTTTTACCAACAGGTGAAGAGCATCCCAGTGTCACACGGCTCTTTAAAAGCCCAGACGAATCCATTCTCTTCAGGGGAGATGGAAAGATAAAGAGCAGCCTTCTAGAAGGCTCCCCCCTGCCCCCTCCCGCCCCTGGCTGTTTCTTATCTGTGTGGCCAGGTACCTGTGAAACAGGAAAAGCAGGTTGGCTCACAGGCACTGAGGTGTGGTTTCCAGCCGATTCTGCCACTGACCACCCTGGTAGTCCCAGGGACTTCATTTGCATGAATTTGCTTTCTCCTCTTTAAGTTTAGAATAACATCGACATCTGCTTTAGAGAGTTGGCACAAGGACCAAGTGATGTCCATGGCAGAGTACTGACGAATTGGCCGGAGGAAGGACCAATCACAAGTTGTAGTTCTTACCAATTCCCATGGTGTGAATACTCCTCTTGTGGCCTCCTTTGAGCTACCAACATGGCATCCACCAGCTCATGAAACTTTCAAGAGTGTGCCAGCTGGCTCTCTTGAGCTACCTGAACCTCTCTCACATGCCTTCAGACTAAACGAGTAGCTGCCATATCTCCTGCACTGAGGAGGCTCTGAAACAGTGCCAACAGAGCGGGCACTATCGCTTTCCTTCTGTCTCTGCACCTCACTTCCTGTTGGCCAGACATCAACCCAGATGTTTTGTGGACTCTGAGTGACATTTATAACTGTTTATCAACACAGGCTTGGATAAATCACTAATTCCTCCCCCAAATCTTCCTTCCTTGCTTCACTCTTTCTTTCCTTCCTATCTTCCTTCCTTCCTTCCCTCCTTCTTTCCTTCCTTCCTTCCTTCATCTCTCTTGTATTTCTCTTACAATAAAAAAGACTGAACCCAAGATATCACATTTGCTAGGCAAATATTCTTCCACTAAACCAAATCCTCAGCCATTTTTCTTCTTGCAGTGTCTCATTTTTAGTCTTTTTCAAAGATTTATTTATTTATTTTATGCCTATGAGTACACTGCAGCTGACTTCAAACACCAGAAGAGGGCATCAGATCTCATTACAGATGGTTGTGAGCCACCACGTGGTTGCTGGGGATTGGTCTCAGGACCTCTGGAAGAGCAGTCAGCGCTCTGAACCACTGAGCCACCTCTCCAGCCCCACCTTATTTTTATTTTATTTGGTTTTTATTTTATTTTAATTTTCTTTTTCTGAGAAAGGATCTCTGTATGTAGCCCTAGTTCTCATGGAGCTGGCTGTGTAGACCAAGCTGGAACTCACAGAGATCCATCTGCCTCCCAAGAACTGGGATTGAAGGCACAGGCCACCATGTTGGCTCCAGAAGTCTGTCATTAAGCTGATTAAGCTGGTCTTGACAAATTCATGCAGCCCAAAGACACCTTGAGGCTATAATCCCCCTGCTTTAGCATGCAGGCTGAGATTACAGGCCTAATCCTCTAGGCCTGGCTTCAGTCTTATTCTATCAAAAATGGCAATGGGAGAGGGGCATGAAAATGCCTCTCCGTGGTGGGATTCTGTCTTGTTTACTTTTCTATTGCTGTAAAGAGGCATCATGACCAAGACTGAAGGAAGACTTTATTAGGTTTATGGTTCAGAGGATAAGTACAAGACCATCACGGTAGGGAGTGTGGCAGTAGGCCAGCAGGCATGGTGCTAGGGCAGTGACTGAGAGCTTATATCCTTATCTGTAGGTAAGAGTCTGGGTGGTGGAGCGGTGGGGGAGACCCTGACAGATAGGTAGATACTGGAAATAATCAAGACTTTTGAAACATCAAAGCTTGCCTCCAGTGACAACACTACCTTCTAATCCTTCCCAAACAGTTCCTCCTACAGGGGTCCAGGCATCTAAATTTCTAAGCCTATAGGGGCCATTGTCATTCAAACCACCAATATTTATGAGAGACAAAACCCAGGGGGTATCAGTGTGTTCACCTCCCATGGTCTCTGCTCCAGGAAGGAAAAAAGGAGGGCATGAATCTGACCCTTGACCTTTCTCCCACCAGCTCCGGAATGACTACATGCAACGCTATGCCAGCAAGGTCAGTGAAGGCATGGCTCTGCAGCTGGGCTGTCTGGAGCTCAGGTAGGTAATTGTGAGCCCTCTTCTGGGAAAGCCCAGCGCTGGCTTTGGACTTGTTGGCTTGTCCCTCCTCTAGGAAGTGAAAGTGGTTATGTGAGACACAGGAAGAAGACGAGAAGAGGCTAACAGCCTGAAGGACTCACTGCCTAGTCTTCAGGATAGACAAGGGAGAAGGGCCACTCCCACTTCATCTGGTCTCCTCCCACCTATGGCCTGTCCCCATCCCCCTATGCTCCGTCTCTGCCCCCCACAGCCTGTCCCCCACTCTCATTTCTACGCTGCCTATCTCTCCTACCTGCCCATCACTGCTGCTGTTACTCAGTGATTCAAAAACGCCTCTAGGACTCTAGCCTGGGTCTAGGAAACCACTCAAAGGTAGGGATCTCAGTTGAGGCTGCCCATTGCTGCATTCCAAGCTCCAAGGGATAGGTTCTTATTCTGTACCTATGTCAGCACACCGCCAAATCATGACTTCCAGTTCATAGGGTCTGGAGGTGTGCTGTTAATTATAATTAGAGACAAAATGAGTATGTCTCAAACAGTCTTCTACCAGGAGAAAAAGATCAGATAGGAGAAAGTTGAATAGTTTTCTGCATAATAGCAGATAATGGGTGGAGTTAGGGTAGGGAACTGGGCATTCCAGACCCAGGAAATGTAGGAGCAAAAGCTGGAGAAGCACAGAGAATGAGATAGTGGGAGCAATGACCATCATGATGACAAGCTGATGACATCATTAGAATAATATCATTAGAGTGAGACAGGACAGTCTAAGAAGCCAGGCCTTACCCTTGGCTGTTGTGTTCCATTGCCATTTGGAGCAGAAGAGGACCCTATGGCTAAACCTGTGTGCTTAGCCTGGTCTTGACCAAGGCTACAACACCTTCAGTTCGACCAGCCACCTGCTGCTCTCCCTCTCTCCCCTGTTCTGCACTCCATCATGGTAAAAGTAGCTTCAATGTCTGAGTGCATAGTGTGGTTACCTGAGAGGTAGATACACTAGTGTTCCAACCCCACCCTTGGCCCTGTGGTCTACAAGATCTTAGAAGATGGACTTTTAGCTAGCATCTGAGGTGGTTTAGAGGCAGTTAGCCTGGTCAGAATTGCTGAAAGTCTTTCAAGGACCATTGCCAAGTGTTACTTCTGTTTGGCCCAATGTGTTATTCTGGGGGGTTTCTGACTCTACCCATGACATCCATCCAAGTTGAGTGAAAACGGAACTCCGCTGGCTCTTCCATGGAACTGAGGGGACCTTAGAGAGAAGTCAACAGGGTCCATGGTGGGGATTGTGCAATTAGAAGATGGAGGTTCCATTCTGATTTGACTATCTGAGATTGTTGGCTTGTTAAGGACTTCTCATTTTCTTACAGTTAGTGGCAGCTGGTCCCCCAAAACAAGGACCCAGTAGCATCCAGTATAGGGTATGTCATCTCGGGTGCTCAGAGCTGGTGCACCAGGGGACTCTGACGTTTGTTACCCATGCCCTTGTCTGTCTTCTGTGTCTGCTGTAGCCTTGAAGCTTGTACCAGATGCTACAGGCTTCCTCTCAGAAATGAGACAATGCTGAAAAGCAGTTCTGTTGAGCTTTATATTTGTGGGGCTCATGCTAGCCTGTGGTGTCATTTTGAGACTCCAATAAGCCACTTGTCCACATCTGCTGGCAAATGATTTCATAGTCTTATGCTTTTCAACCATCCTCAAACTGATATTGGTTATGGTCCAAATGCCAAGCATGGCACTCAAGGGTTAGACAAACAGAGAGGTATCTGAATTGCCTCCATAGTCTCATCGAGGGGGCATACTGTGCTCGAGTCTGTTCCTTAATCACATCAGGGTTGTCCCCAAACTCACACTGTTTCATGATCCACCATCCTGCCATGTACATCCTGAGCCTGAGAAAGAATCAGACTCGAACTCTGAGGGCCAGGGATGTGGTGTTCCAGTGGGTATGTGAAAAACACCTATGTAAACCTACTAGGCCTCCAGGCCCAATGAGTTTCAAGTGGAAAATGTAGAATACACAGCTTACATGGTGATGGGGTGGATGTTTAAAATCAGATTATTACTACTTCTTACCAAGAGTAGGACACATTTCTGAAAAATCAGACCACAAGGCAGAATCTTCTAGAACTATGGCTCTTTACTTAAACTCATGGGCACTTGTGCCTCCTTCCACCAACATCAAGAATTGCATAACCTGCCTACAGATAAATGACATCACCAGGAAAAAAATAACATATCCTTTCCTGGTTTAAAGAAGCATAATATGCACAAAAGACAGGAGACTAGTGGCATCCAACCTCAGGGGAATGGCTCCTGGTGAGAAGAATTGAGCTGACTGGGAAGAACAGAGGGTCTAAAGTGGGGTGCCTGCACGGGGATGCTGGGTCTTCCTTTGCTGTGCTGTTCTTGACAAGTTACGTAATCGCTCTGTGCCTTCATTTCTTCATCTTGAAAATAAGAAAGATGTTAGCAGTAACAATCTTGGAGAGCCCTTTGGGAAGAGTGAGTTAGTTAATACATTCAGAGTCCTTCGAACATTAACAAACGTGTTCCAGAATTAGCTGTTTATTCATTGAATCTATAAGGGGTCTGAGATCTGGAGAGTCCCGAAGAGAGGGAGAGGGACCAGGAGGAGGTCACAGGCCCTGGCAGGCAGTGAAAGGGTGATCAGGATGGAGGAAAAATGTTCAAGGGAGAGCAGGCAGTCTACCTCTGTCCCTGTGCCAAGTGGACAGGTGACGGCCTTTTCTTATTATTCTTAATTATATCTGTGGTACAGGAGGATTTTGTGTGCTCGAGGCAAGCCCTCTAGCACTGAGACAGACCCCCTCGGGCTCGATTTACTTTTTTTATTATTATTATTTAGAGGAGTTTTAGGTTAACAGCAAAAGTTAGCAGAAGGCATAGAAGTTTCTCATGGATCCTGGGCCCTGCACACACACACACACACACACACACACACACACACACACACACACACACAGAGTTTCCCTGTGAGTATCCCTGAAGAGCAGTGTAGTGCCTAGGGTGAGTGAATACCCACAGGTGCACCAGGATCACTCAAAGTCCACAGTTCACATCAAGGTTCACCGTAGTGTCCCACATGCCGTGATTGCCAAACACCATGCAGAGGTTTCACTACTGTGAACATCTGTTGTTTGTCTCTCCCTCCCTGGCCACCACTGATCTTTTTATTATTACGGTTTTGCCTTTCCCAGGGAATCACATAGTTGAAATGATAGCTAAGTGATATTTATTTATTATTTATTATTTATCGAAGGGTGCTTTATAGATGCCAAACACATTACTTTGTGTAAGTATTCTTCTGTTGGGTCCGGGGTGGAAGCCAAGAAAATGTACTTCAGAGGCCGAAGCTTAAAAATGAAAGCTTTATTTTCTGAGCACTCAGGAAAGTGGCCAGTTCAGGATCGGAACCGTATCCCTGAAGGGAGTTTGTACATTTTTAAAGGATGGGAACACAAAGTGAGGGGGGAGTTGCAGTGTTATCCAACTGTATTCTGACATTATGAGTTAAGCAAGGGAGCACCCATTGTTGAGTAGGCCATACCTAGGACACCTGGCTTCAATGCCCTTAATTCATTCTCCTAGACATTGGGTCTGGAGCTCAGAGTGATGCACGGAGAAAGGAGCTGGTCAGCCTCGTGCAGTTAATTAGGGCATAACAGGAAATTGATTATATGTTTTTATAATGTATGCACCTTGATTTAGATAACAGCAATTTCTATATCCTTTACCAGTTAACAGACAATTAAGAAAACATTTGGAGAAGTGGGGTAGATGTTCATTCCTAGGCCTGGGAACATGAACTTGTTTGACCCTGTCAGCAGATAAAGAAGTTGTCCTTGAGATGGCTGGACTCGACACCTGTCTCCTTATTAGTCGTCCCTGAGATGTCTGGACTCAGCCAACAGTTTACAACAGAAGCTGGTCAACTATAGGGAAGTCCCCAGGTCCCCTAGGACGTGGGGCCTTGAATTCAGTTTTTAAAAATGGAATGGTAGTACTTAGAGTAAGTTTCTTTTTCTTGTTCCCTACTACACATTAAAATATGAAGTTCATGGGCCATATGCTAGAATTAGTCAGAAGGAACTTATCTTCTTTGACCAGATGGAACCAGGACTATTTCCCTTAGCCAGTGAGACAACAGAACTTTCTGAGCCAAAGAATCATAGTGAATGTGTCACCCAGGACTTGCTAAGTAGTGACTGACGAGGTTAGGATTAGAGAAAGAATACCCACCTTGCTTTGCTTCACAAAATCCACAAGGAATTTGACCTCGTGGTTAACCTGTAAATGTTGGCAACAAGTTAACATTTTTCTTACTGCCAGGTGGATTTTGCATGTCTTTAATTTTCTCAGTCCTGGGAATTGGGTGTGGATCCCTTACGAGTCTGCGCTTGCCCGTAGACTGCTGCCATCTAGTGTTTGCTTCTCAGAATTGCAGGCTTGGCCGGGGGAGAACCCGCAGGTACTAGAGGCAGTCCAAACAAGTGGCGCCTCTTGTCATTCCCCTCTTCAGCCTGGGAGAAGTTCCATTTTTAAAGTTTTGTTTTCGGTTGGCACACAGTGATTGCATGCATTCATCAACATATGATTTATTTATGGTAAGAATGTTCAATATCTGTTGCTGTTGTTTTTGAAATATGAAATTGTTGTTAGCTTCTGTCATCCCGCTGTGCAGCAGAGCACGGAGCTTCTGTCTCTCCTCACATTTCAACATTATAAAGTGGCTGGGTGTGGGAAGGTAAAAGCTTCCATATTTGGGAAGCTTCTTTAAATTGTGTAAGTCAGTGCTGTCTGCCTAGCTTTATCTGCATAGGGAACTTTAAGGCAGGCCTGGGAAAGCATGTATTTAAGGAAAGGATCATCCACACTTCCTGATGAACCAGCTCTCCGTCTTTGAAGCCTTTTCTGCCCATCTCCCTTGGCTCATGCATCTTCCCACATGCTAGACTGTGACATCTGCCAGACCCTTGACTTTAGGTTGGTTCTGTCTACCTCGATAAACAAAAACATCAATGAATTGATGTCTTAGGTTTGGTTTTTTTTTTTTTAATATTTTGAAATCTCAAAGCCCACCCCCCAAAGGCACACTTCATCCAGCAAAGCCACGCCTCCCCTTCCCAACAGCCCACCAACTGGAGCCTGTGGGGGGGCCATTCCACCACATTTTACTCCCTGGTCTCCATAAACTTGTGGCATCCTAATGCAAAATGCATCTAGTCCAACTTCAAAAACCCCTGTCGTCTTTCAGCTTCAACACAGTTTAAAAGTCTAAAGCCTTCTGAGACTCAAGGCAATCTCTTAACTGTAACCATGTATAAAATAAAAAAAGGCAGACTGCATACTTCCAACATACAAGAGAACAGAATATACATTACAATTTTTTTAAAAAAATGGAACAAAGAAGACACAGTGAGAAAATACTGGGCCGACGCAAGACTGAAATCTAGCAGGGCAAACTCTGAAGCTTGTTGCTCTCTGTCTAAAGTCAGAGGGCTTGAGATGGCTCCACTCCAGGGGTTTTCAACCTTCCTGATGCTGCAACCCTTTAATACATTCCCTTATGTGGTGGTGACCTCCAACCATAAAATGATTCTGTTGCTACTACATAACTGTCATTTTGCTACGGCTATGAACTATAATGTTCATATCTGGCATGCAGGATATCTGATACGCAGCCCCCACGGGGATCACGACCCACAGGTTGAGAATAACTGCTCTATTCTTTTGCTTCTCTCTCTTGGGAATGTTTCTACTCCCTGTATGTAGCTCTTCTTGGCAGGGTCTCATGGCTCCAGCACCTCCAGCACATTGGGATCTCCAGAGCAATCCAGGCTTCACGTAAATCCAGCTTCATGCAGTGGCTTTGCAATGGCTTCATGCAGGGACTCTCCTGCCACACACCTGGCCTCAAGGGCTCTCCTCAACCATGGAGAAACATTCCATGGCTCCTTTACTCATGTATCCTTTCAGACATGAAACCTAGGATCATGTGGACAACACTGCCAAATTTGACTGCCCAGGTGGATAGAGCCTGGCCCATTGGATCACACTTGCAAAAAGATTTCCTTTGTTGTTGCTTTATTACTAATCATGTGGCAGAATTAATATTAGGCTGTCTTGGATTCTCTTCCACCAAGAAAATTAATCCAACACTTTTTAATTTAGCATCAGGCAGATTCTTAGGACAAGGAAAGTCAACAGCTTCATTTTTTTATTAAAGTATCACAAGAATGATATGTAGCCACGTGTCCAATATTGCTCTCCTCTGAAACCTCTTAAAGTAGGTCCTCTGTAGTCCACATTGCTCTAAGTACTATTGTCTTCCAAGCCTGAACTAGGATGGCCCACTGGGCCTTACTTAAAGGATTCAACTGCTTTCTTAGCTAAAAGTTCCAAAGTCTTCCACATTTCTCCAAAAAAAAAAAAAAAAAAAATAACCAGCATGGTCAGATATGTCATATCAGTATTCCACTCTGGGTGCCAACTTCTGCCTTTTTTCCCCTATTGCTATAATAAAAAGCAATGATCAAGACAACCTATAAAAGAAAACATTTGGCCAGGCAGTGGTGGTGCACACCTTTAATCCCAACACTTGGGAGGCAGAGACAGGTGGATTTCTGAGTTCGAGGCCAGCCTGGTCTACAGAGTAAGTTCCAGGACAGCCAGGGCTACACGGAGAAACCCTGTCTTGAAAAAAAAAATCATTTAATTTGGGTTTACAGTTTCAGAGTATTTACAGTTAAATCAATGGTGGCAGAATGAAGGAGGAGCGACAGCTCACATTTTGATCCACAACTACAAGGCAGAAAGCCCACTGGGAATGTTGAGAGTCTTCTGAAACCTCAAAGCCCACCCTGAGTGGTTACCTCCTCCAACAAAGCCACACCTCCCAATCCTTTCCAAACAGGTCCACCAACTGGGAACCAAACATATGAGCCTATGGGGTCATTCTCATTCAAACCACCACACTTGGCAACTCGGAAAGGACTAAAATCCCCTTTTTAGTTCCATTCCAATATTTGCACTATTAGAAGAAGGCTGTGTGAGGGAAGTCAGTGTGTGCAGTTACCCAGGACATGTGTCATAGCTCACTGAGTCCTGCAGAGAATATGGACAAACACACTGACTAGAACAGTCCCAGGAAAGCTTGCTCTGAGGTTTTCTAGAAATGTCATGGGAAGTAGCCTTAGCTTGGGAAACGTCTAAAGCTGCCATGACTGATCTTGGAGAACTTAACCACAGGGACCTTTGGGTAGATGATGAAGCACCCTAGACAGGCCCCTGATAGCTCATAGTTGAAGCTCCTCCTGGAGCTATCATTCATCCTGTGATTTCAAGTCTGTAGATCTGCCCTACATAGGCTCATTTCTCCTTCCTGGCGTTGCTGTTTCCAAAACCCAGTGGAGAGAAATGGCAGAGAGTAAGAGCCATGGTTCTGTATTTTCTAAGTTCTCTCATCCTTTAGGGTCATTTGGGGATGGGTAATTTCTTGTCAAGATGGGGCTTTCCTGTGTACACACCACAGTATACATCTCTAGATGCTGCCGTCAGCATGTGGAGCAGCCAAAAGCAGTTCCAGATATAGATAATGGTTTCACTATGCAATAGTGCTTTGGAGGGGATAGTGCGAGGTTGCCCCCATTGAGAATGCTAAGACCCACGCAAGGCACACTTGGAATGTGTTTAGGAAATAAAACATACACAGCATGAGTATAGATTTTATTTTAGTTCAGTTTAGTTTTGAGACAGGGACCTTGTAGCCCATGTTCACCTGGGACACACTCTGTAGTTCAGGCTAGCCTCAGACTTTTGACATTCTTGCTACAGGCTGAGGTTCCAGGTGTAACCATATTCTTGGTTTCATCTCCTGGCTTCCTTTCATTTGAAATGGTTTAAGACTTTGTACCTTATTCTCTTTGCTTGGAAGGAGATAGAATAGAGGTATATTCCAAAATTGTTAATATTATTAACAATTAACAAAATTGTTAATTCAATAATATTCCTCAGGTAGTCATGAACTGGCCCTACCCACACCATCTTCAGTAAATGTGTCTCTTTTGATTGAATAAGAAAAAAAAACTTTATTATTATTATTTTTTTTTTTGCCTTACTCCATTCTACCCCCTGGCGTTTTAAACACATTCAATATGGAAGCTCCTGTCATACTGTGTTCCCATTCTCATTCTTACTTTGTGTCACTTCTTTTCCTTTGTCAAACAGTGGAAATAGATGTAGATGATGGCCTGGTGTGTGTGTGTGTGTGTGTGTGTGTGTGTGTGTGTGTGTGTGTGGTGGGAGGTGAGAGGGAGACTAGAAATGACTGCTTGGTGAAGTTCATGTAAGAACATCATTTCCTTCATATATATGACATTTAAGAAAGGAGCTG
>JADRCD010232297.1:0-17452 GCA_019843815.1 Montemys delectorum
TTTATGGGGATATTAATCAATGTTCATTAATGTAATTACTGCCATCTATGGGGTTGGAACTAGACTCTTGCCATTTGTGATTTTTTTCTTTACTTTTAATTTGCTTTTCTCTCACTTCTTTCCTTATCATAGATTTTTAATATATGAATGTGTAACATGTTTATTAGCTTTCACACTGTGTATTACTTTACTATTGTTTTAGTGGTTATGAAAGGACTGAAAATATGTCAATGGGTTACTAAAGTCAAGAAGTTCTTATATTATGTCTTTGTTTTAAAATTTTACCACGCATTTACTTTTTCCATTTCTCTTATTCTCGGATTTTGTGAATTGTTCTCTCTTGTCTAAAAAGAATCAGTGCCTTGTCATTGGCACACTGGTAATAAACTCTCAATTTTGTGAGGTTTGAAGTTGTTCTTATTTCCTTTCACTTTATCCCTGAGTAGAATTTTAAGCTGACAACACTCTGAAATGCTGCTTTTTGTCTTCTGGAATATCATCATTCCTACTGAAACAGGACTTTACTCAAAGCTGCTAATTTGAATGCCATCTGTCCTTTGCTCTGGCTGCCTTAAAACACTTCTATTGGTCTGTCTTTTGTTTTCACCTGCCTTCCAATGCTGCATATGTTTCCTTCTCAAAAACTGCTGAGCATCTTGAATTAAGGCTTGAGTTTGTCTTTGAGCAGCTTGGTGGGAACTCTCTCTACTCTGTCCACTGTTCATTCTGTGGCAGTCTTTCTCAATTATCCTGTGATTTCCCCAAGACTTCTTAGGATTCTTTCCTCTGCTCCAGAGCTGCTTAGATCCGTTCCCTTTTTATTTTTGACTTGGATTAAGTAGCAAAGGTCTGAGTGTTGGAAAGAACCTGCCTGCATCAAGTCATTGTCTCTCAAGAGCAGTTTCTCTAGTTTGCAGTTCTTCTCTATTACCAGACGACTATAGACTTTAAAGGCCAGAGCTACTGAAATACCTGGACTGTCTTAGTGAACCCTCTGGACTGGGCGCTAAGTTCAACTGATGATGTCTTTGTGAATTTGGAATATACAATACTACCTTCTTCCCCCCTCAATTTTAAACTTAAGTCACAATCCTAGATAAACTCCAGTAGATACTTTGTAAAAAACTACCATCATCCACATCATTCACAGTAGTAAGGATTGTCTTCATCGATAATACATAGGAAAATATAATTTATACTGTAGTAAACTTCCTTCACATACTTAGCAAGCGCATTTCCTCTATTATTTACCTAATTGTATCTTGGCAACCATCCCACATGCTATTATTACACATTCCCCATTTATAGGTAAAGAATATATTGAAAATGTTAAGCTATCATCTCAAATGTCACTTACTTACTAGCAACCAAACTCGTTCTGAGATCTTTAGATACAGTAAAGTTCCAGACACTGAAACAAGTAACAACTTCCCCCATCCAACAAGACCACACAGCAGATTGACATGAAACACGCTAAGTAGGAACACAGGCACAAGTGAGCAAAACACTCAGCTACTCTTAGATGCTCCCTTTCTGCAACCCTGAGTTCACAGAGCACGTAAGGAAGGTTGGGAAAAAATTGTTTTCCAAACACTTTAAACTCAAAGAAGAGTAACAAACTTCCCAAAAGAGATCTGTCATCCAGCAGGTTTCATCTTTTTCCCAACAGTAAGTTCATTTGCATTTCAAAGGGGAAAGGGCTCAAATATCCTGCTGATCTGGGCCAACTTTTGGAGAAAATTCTCTGCATACCTCTGAGAAGTCTAATGCAATCAAGGGCTGCTGCTCTCCCAACCCAGACAGAGAAAGCTGTCCCGAAATATCCACCTGCTGTGGGAAGACTGGACCAGAGATGGAGGTTTGGGGAGTGGCGTTCTATTTGGGTTGGGGTAGGAGCAGGATATTTCAGTTTTCAAATTTCTGGGAGAGCATCTCCGATTATAAAACAATGTTTACTCTAAATAGATTAGTCACTTCCCTGAACCTACTTCTATTGAGTCAGTCACTTTCATGAGATCAAACAGGATCCCAGGAGAAGCTTTTCAGGAAGGGCACACATCTCCCAGAGGTCACATTTACACTGAAAGATACAGAATGCTGAAGTTCTCTATTATGTGAAAGCAACTGTAAAACCTTACGTTTCAATGCAGTGATTCTTTGATCCACATATTTCACTCTATCTCCCTCTTTTAAATAAAGAAGTGTAGAAAGGATCTCCTTTGTTGCTTTAACAACAAAGAGCTTTTATTAGCCAGATAAGATCTTGGCTTAATCCTCAATGGTGCCCTAATGATCTAATGCATGTAAAGGGATGTTGTATACATATTTAAAGGAGTGGCTCAGTTGGTAAAGTGCCTGCCTTGCTAGGGTGCATTGGGATGATTTTCTAACGATGATGATAGAAATCAGAACAGTACTTACTGATTGAGTGCTAATGTTGACCCATATAAAAGGAACATACTCCTTTGGGTGTTGGTCATGGTCTATATTTTGAACATTGTCATAGCTGCACTGTAGGGCACAGAATATATTAACTAGTTTTCTCCTTGGCAAGAACTGATGGGGGTCCTTAGTCTATCTATCAAGGTCAAAGAAACCATTGTTGATGGAGCACTAAGCAGCTGCTCACACTGCACCTACCATCAGAAAGCAGAAAATGAATGCTAGTACTCATGTTATTTTCTCTTTCATTGAGTCCAGGACCCCATCCCATGGAATGATGCTGCCCACAGTAAAGAAAGAACTTCCCACCTTCATTAACCTACCCTAGACAATTCTTTACATACATGCCCAGAAGCTAGCCTAATGTAGGTAGTCCATCAGAGGTATGCTTGGAGGCATGTTGCCTAGGTGATTTTATGTCTTGCCAAGATGACAATAAATATTAATCACTACACATAGATAAATATTAGGGTCTTCATTATAAGTCAGACTTCAATTAAAAAAAAAAAGAGTAGTCCCAAACTGTCCTTTCCATTTGCAATCTATTCCAAGTTAAACAACAAACATATTTTTATGTTACAGATAATATCTCTTGACCTCTCTGCAGTATTAAAATTTTCACATCTATTATTTGATTCCACCCATTGAATCTGTTTATGGCATCTTTTTGTCATACAGAATATTAAAGTTTCATAATATACAAGCTTTCTATTCTCTTTTATTGCATCTCAGTCTCGAGCCATGGGTTAGCCAAGGACACCAGATGGTACATGTAATTCTATGGGCACTTTGTAAGACTTTGATTCATTCATTGTTTATATGATTAAATATTTTATCTATATGAAATTAATTTTTAAATCTTTTTAAATTGTAAAAAGTTATTTATTTGAGGGACCTGGTGTTATGGCATGTGTAAGCCAGAGGACAACTTTTCGAATTCAGTTTTCTCTTCTACTCTATAGGTTTTCAGAAATCAAATTTATCAGGCTTGGCTGCAAGTACCTTTACCTGCTGAGCCTTTTCACAAGCCCTATAGACTTATTTCTTTTTTTTCTCCGAGACAAGGTTTCTCTGTGTATGTGTGCTATAAACTGAATTTCATTCCTCTCCCCAAATTCATATAACTGAAGACCCAGTCTCTATCATAACTGGATCTGGATATTAGACTTATGAGGCTGTAATTAAGGTTAAAAGGTCATCAGAATGGTTGGTTCATACCAGAACATCAGTGTTTTCATAAAGAAACAAACCTGAGGTGTGAAAGATAGTATATTAAAATCTCATGGCTACTTGTTAACCAATGCCAGTATACTGTTGGTATGTATCTGTATATGCATATGTGTAAATAATCATATAGATACTAAGGAACATGAAAGAACTCAACATAGATTGTTAATATAAGTATGATGTTGAAAGTTTGAGGAAACTTTTCTTCAGCCCAAATCCTTTAAGCAAAACCAAGCATATGGCTATAGTTATGTATTCATGTCAAACCTGGATGTATATGTTTGTGGTGAAATACACATTTTCAAAAACACCTTTAAATAAAAGGAGAACAATTTAAAATTAGTCAAAGAGTTTTAATAAAACCCCCAAAAAGGCTGAGACAATTGAGAAAATATCAGAGACAGGGAAAAAGATGGACTAATAAAATCAAAAGCTAATTTTTATAAAAGGCTAATAAACGTAATAAACTGCTGACAGAACCGAGAAAGTAAAAGGAAGAGAAACTGCATACTCAGATATACAGCAATATGAAAATGAAGAGGTGTCTTCTTGGAATCTAAGCACTGAGGACTGAACTTTGCTCCAGTACAATCCTGACTTTCTGTATCTATAACCACATGTGTCTACATAACTATTGCATCACAACGGTTCTGCAGTAAAACATCTAGACCAAAAGCAGATGTCTGCATTACAGGCCAGTAAGAAACATGATGAATTATCCTGGCACTATTACATATTTACCCTGTTCCAGGCCTTGGCTAAAACTTTAGACTCATACTCATTAAATGTTCATACCAACTCACCCTGAGCTACTGTCATGGTCATCATTTTGCCTATACTTTTCAAATGAGAAAGTTTCAACATAGAAATGTACCCAGTATTTGTAGTGAGATACAAAACTAGAATTTCCTCAAGTGGTCTGTGCCTTGATTTCCTGTGTATAGAAGGTAGTGAGTGGCCTTTATCAAGAGCAGCAGTTCTCAGCCTGTAGGTTGTGACCCCTTTGGGGATGTCAAATGAAAGGATCACTACCTATCATTTACATCCCGAATATCCAATATTTGCATTACAATTCATATCAGTAGCAAAATTAGAGTTTATGAAGGAAGAACAAAAATAATTTGTGGCTGGGGTTTATCACAATATGAAGAACTATATTAAAAATTTGCTGCATTAGGGAGATTGAGAACCACTGATCTAGAGAGAAGACTTCAAAACAGTCAAGGGAGTGTGGAGAATAGTCAACTACCACTCAGAGAATGCCAGGTAACTTAAGAGTTAAAAGACCATGCTTTGAGTCAGCATCTGTAATTATTAGAGATCTTTTGAAAATGACACTATAACTGTTGTCTTTAGCAAATGAAAATAAAGTTGGGCTTAACTTGAACATCCTGTAAGCAATGAATATTTTTATCTCAAGTATGCCTTCTATGTAATCTAGAACATAATTACTCTTTAAAATATTGTTCACCTAAAGTTCAAGTTAGCTGAGCAGTCTACATGTTGTCTAGCAACTTTATCTAAATTTTTATCCTCTGAGAAGATGAATTAAAGTAACCCCCAACCGTGGCCCTCTTGTTTGCTCCAGTTTCGTTTCACTTACTTCTCCCTTAGAAACAGAACCATTATGTTCAGCCATGCATAAAGCTCCACAGTTAGTGGCTGTACTTCCTTGCAGGAAGGGACAGTTATAACAGTGTATATCTGATGAAGATGTAGGAGAAAGACTAGAAAATAAGATTCAAGGGCTTACCTTGAAAATGCAAGGAAATGTCTCTCCTTTGTTTTCCTCTTTTATTCTATTTCTTGAAGGGTCAGTGGAATATCTGGAATTTGACCTACCACCCTAAACCATAAGGAAGAGCTCACATATTTCTTCATTTGCTAGACACATGGCTGGAAGTTTAGGCAGCCATTAATAGTGGTCCTCATCTTGGCTGTAGACTAGAGTCACCTTCTAATACCTTGAATAATAAAAAGAGGTTGTCTGGGTGGTCATAGTTTTAAAGCTCCCTCCAGTTGCACTCTATGACCAAAGCAGAGAACAACTGGCTTTTGAGTCATGTGCTGGTATGTGTATGCCAGTTGGTGTCTCTCTCAATCACTTTCCACCTTATTTTTTGACAGACTGTCTCACAGAACCTGGAACTAAGCTAGACTGCTTGGCCACTGAGCCCTTTTGATATTGTTGTCTCTGCCTCGGACCTTCAGGGCTAGGGCCCATGGTTCTGGCTTATCCAGAACCTGGCTTTTATTTGAGTGCTGGGGATAACAACTGAGGTCATCATATTTGCAGAGCAAACACTACACATGGAATAATCCACAGATAATTAAGTTGTCATCAGTTTTTTCCCAAACCTACCTAGTGAATGGAAAATTTTCACTTTGCATTTGGTTGTTTCCTAAGCATTGCAAGTGACTTTTGATTATTTTAGTTCATCTAAGAAATATTACTAAGTCCAGGTCATGGGCATCAGAACTACTTGGAATAATATCTTTTAAAAAAAAGCTTTGCCAAGTTTTAATAAGCTATATTTTACATATCATAAAATTTGCCTATTTCAAGTACACGACTCAATGCTATTTATTAACTTAGTGATTAGCACCATAAATCAGATTTAAAACAGTTAGGATTTCCCCAGTAAGATCCTTCCCACCCATGCATAGCTATGAACCCATGACTTCCTCACAAGCCCCATCCCTGGCAGTCACAATTGACTTTCTGTCTCTATGAATTTGTTTGTTCTAGATATTGTATGTGCATGGAATCATGCACTCTTTGGCCTCTTGGGTCTGGCTTTTATATTTAGTGATGGTTTGGAGGTTTACCTTTGACACATCCCATGCCAGGAGTTCAATTGATCTTTTTCTGAGTAATATTTGGGGAAAGGGAGCTTATGAACCCCAGAACACATTGCGGGTTTCACCCCTGAAATTCTGATTCATTTGAGTTGAAATTCTACCAAGTGCTCAGGTGATACTTTGGGTTTAAAAAGGAAGAAAAGAGCCAATCTATAGTTAGATGGATTAAAAATTGGTGCAGAAGCCAAATTTACTAGAGTTCAATCTCAGCACTGTCAATTATTTGAAATAGGGTCATATAAAATCACATACCCTCTCTGCTCCCATTTTCCCATCTGTAACATGGGAGCATAACAATATGACCACTCCTATAAACACAAGGATATATTATCATATGACTCAGCCTTTCTACTTAAAGCAGGAATGTGAATGGCTAATTACATACCCACACTCAGAATTATTCCTAACAGCCCAAAGTGTAGCATATTCATAGAACAGAATAGTATTCAGCCTTGAAAGGGAGTGAAATTTGGCACATATTAGACCATAGATAAACTCTGAAATGAAGCAAGGACTGTGCAATGCTATCTATATAGCAAATAAACAAATTCATAGAGACAGGAAAATGACAGTTGACAGGGACTATCAGGGGAGGAAATGCCGGATGTGATTGTCATTTAATATACAATATCAGATTGAAAAGATGAGAAACAGTTGTGATGGTTGATGAGTATTGTATAATAACCTGAATGTACTTTATGTCACTGACATGTACATTAAAATGGTAAATTATGTAATGCTGTGAATATTTAGCATTAAAAATGAAAACTATTGTTTATTGTGATGGTTGGTCTTTACTGGCAATCCTATGGGATTTAGAATTACCTAGGAAATATATCTCTGGCCATGTTTATGAGACCATTCCTAGAGAAGATTAACTGTGGTGTGAGCACCTGCCCTTCAATAAGGCCTTCCAATGGATTGTCCAAATACAAACAGATCAGAGAAGATTGCCTCTTCTCCTGCCTTTGTCTCTTCACTGTGAGTGCTTTGACACTATTGAGGTCCTCTGATGACTGCACTCTTAACTTCTTTAGTCTTCCAAAATGAACTCAACAGCAGTTCAAAATTCTGCATCGGACTTCCAGACTTCTGGCACTGAGTTACTATGGTGATGCATCCAATTTCTTGGGCTGAGCATCTACCAAGTTCCCTGCCTCTCTGGGGTGGCACAGCCTTTGTTAGACTACTCAAACTCATTGTATAAAATCTAATGTAAGCTCCCTGTATACTATATATGCACACATATATATGAGGAGACATTTATGTATATACACAAAATATGTACTTTATCAATTCTGTTCCTGTAGACAACCTAACTAATATACCTTATAATCTACCTTTACTGTTTCTGTAAAAAATAAACAAGCCAATAGTTAGTTAAATGCTAAAGTACTCCTGGACACAATGACTATGTTATAAATGATACCCATTACATAAACAAAGACCTTACATATTTAAAGAATATTAACATGTAAAATACAGAATATCCAGCTGTAATATCATTAAAATATAAATTTTGCTTAAAGTACTTTTCTGGTTGTTGTATGCTCAAGCATGGTAGAGGAGGAAATCCATTAAGTATAATAAAATGTTGCCTGAGTAAGGAGAGTGTACATGATACTTGTTTACCTTGATATAGTTCAAATTTTTCCAATTCTCAAAAGAGTGTCATATTGTTTTTACAAGCATTACTACTGATAATTTTAAATGTTTAATGGATTTTTAGGTTCAATATCTTGTTTACATTTCTGCATTGACTGGAGGTCGCTTTCTCCTTCCAGAAAAAAAACAACAAAAAATGAACAAACAAATGAACAAACAAACAAAAAACCTGATCCAGACCACTTCTACATGCTGACTGAGTATAGAAGACCACCTCTCTATGTAAATTCTCTCTCCAGAAATGTTCCCCAAGATGGTGGCTTTGGAGTCTCTCTAGTAAGACTTGAGACATTTGTTTTAAAACTTGTATTTAGAAGTTTAAGAGGCACAGAAGATCTAGGAACTAGAATTGCATGGAGATATGGTCCTTTGAGTGTGTCATAACTCTCAACTCCTGAGTGTTCTTTTTCTCCCCTAGGCTCTCATCATTGGCATCACCAGGCTTAATGAGCATTCCTTGTTCCTTGATATTTTCATGAGGTGTCCCTATTTGCTCAATTTTTACAAAAGAGGAACAAAAAAAACAACTTATTCAAAAACCTTCAAAACAAATAAAATTATGTTATGAATTCACTATGTAATGTCCTCACTGATTCATCTTTCAGGCATTTGTTTCTCCGATGACAATACTCTTTTAAGAGATCAGGAAATGTTAGGCCATGGGTTCTATCTGAGGACACTGTGCCACTTAGAGACTGATTCCTGAAGTATCCAAAGGCTGTATCTCATCCCAGGCTCTTCCTTCTCTTCCTTCCCTCCTTTCTCCTTCTCTTTTCTTTTCTTTTCTTTTCTTTTCTCTCTCTCTCTCTCTCTCTCTCTCTCTCTCTCTCTCTCTTCTTCTTCTTCTTCTTCTCTTTTTTCAGACCACCATGAGATAGAGAACCTCAATGATGACACTCTGAAACCATGAACCAAATTAAACAGTGTGCCCTTCTTCCATAAACAAACCTCCCTTCAGTGGTGGTTTTATAACCTAGCTGGCACCTAGCGTTGCCACATTTGCATTTCCTACTGAGCCATGAAGAGCTTGATGGCCTGCTGAGCTTGCTTTGCAACTCAATCCAGCTAAAACAAAGGGATGGGTCTTTGGGTTTTGCCTTTATAAATGCAGAGCTGAAAATTAACCTTTGAGCCTTGATCAGAGAAGTTTGTTTTGGCTTCACATTTCTCTTGCCACCTGTCCTATTTCATTCTCACCTTCTCTTTCAGGTGTACTCAGTTCTCTGGGGCCATTGAATGGCTACAGGTAGCACCCAAATGAGGGGTTTGAAAATAGAGGGGGGGGGGAGGACCAATTGAGGAAAACTATCTTTGGTGGAGCTCTACAGAAAATGGAAGAAGTAGCAGGATCCTGCAGAGTAAGCAATATACAACATTTAAGTTAGCACTATAAATTTCATCTTTTAAAGGCTGTTGACTAAAGGGGGTGCAAAAAGGATACAGGCTAGACTGAGTCAGCAACAACCCAATGCTGATATCATCTAGGGGTGACAGCACATTGGGACAGGGAATTCTGTATAGGCAATTGTCCACAGTCCAGAACTGCATCAGGCAAAGGCATTCATCCACAGCCAAGAGCTGCTTCAGATGAGAGGAGAAGAGTATAAAATAAAATAAAATAAAATAGAAATAGTAAAAAACAAGACAAAACAAAAAAAACAGATGTTAGAAAAACTATTTGCTCAAGTATATTTGTGCTGTGCATGGTTCCAAGAAGTAGAAATGGCAAATATACATATGACAAGAGAAAAAGAAAAAAATAGGTTTCAGAAAAGCCATTGTCTCCTGTCTGGGACATTTTAGCAAAAGAGAAGGAAAATGGATTTCAGAGCTCTCCTAGGGACAGGAGGAAATTGGGAGATGCCCTGTTTCCTCTCTGGCTCCTGCTGGAGACATCCTTAGTTCTGGTTACATCAAGTTCTCTTCCTTCTCTGTGTATTGTCTGTCTTTGGCGCACCAATCTTTCCACATGTCAATTCATGCTTGTTTTTGTTTCACTGTTTGAATGACTGTTGTTCTATGTTCCATGTTGAAAAGAAAAACAATGGTTAAAACTATATCTGCTGGCTATCCATCCCTTGATTTAGCTAAGAAGGCAGTCTCAGTTTGCACAGCAGAAACTATTAAGTTGCCCCATGCCTTTAGCTAGGAGTCAAGCACAGCAGGAGAAACCTTGCAAGGGGTGAAAAGCTACTCTTAAAGGAGTTCGCAGCTTCTCAATTTCTATGGTAATAAGATGATAATTGTTTCTCCTAGAAAATTCTCTGCTATTGTGATTATTGTGTTTAGCAAGTGACAAGGAGCTCCTTTCTTGAAATTATACCATGAAAGACTGAAATTTTTGCTTGGTCTAAATATATAAGATTTGTGTGGCTGCTTCATTTTTATGTTTCTGATTGATTTTAAAGGTATTAATATGTTCTCCACGTCTTGGTTATAGAGTATTGGCTTATAAGTTAAATGTATATTAAAAATTTTGTAACATTGGTAACAGAAAGCTTGAAACTGGTAAGTCAGGTTGGAATTATTTTAAACAACAATACATGGCATGAAACAACCCAGGAAAAACAGGCCTCTAAAGATAATTCTAAATTGGGATAAAATATGATGTAATTCTTATGCTAGAAATCAGTGTAGGATTTAGGGCAATGTCTCTTTAATGAGGTATTCAAAGATACATTGTCATGCATTCATATGAAAGAACAGGCAGCCAGACTTTGTAACATGAAAATGCTGCTCTTGGTATTGATTTAAAAAAAAAAATTGGTCGTTTAAAATTGGGTTTTGCTTCCCAAAGTAATGATTATGCTCTAATATTGCAAAAGAAACTTAAAAATTATGGTTAAACTGTAAGTGTTCAATTGGCTGCAGTTTGCAGTTTGATCACAGGCTCAAGATTTTTAACTCCCTGATTGTTAGCATCATCCAAAGTCTGTGACTATGTATAGGCTGGTCCACCCACCTGTTGCCAGGCCAACAGCCACCATATTCCCAGAATCCATTGGACTCACCCCGCACCTTTACCTGTGGCCATTTTATCACAACCTATATATATATACTGGGAACATTCCTCCATTTTCTCTCTCTCCCCCTCCTCTCTTTCCGCACCACTTCCCCTTCTCACCCTCTCAATTAAACCTCTTACACGTGTAACTGCTTGGACCTAGTGTGGTATGTTCTGATGTGACCTGCTGCTCCAACACATCGTTTGGTGCCGAAACCCAGGACACGGAGCTTCAAGTCAGTTCTTGTCAGTCAGCACCGCTCTGCTGCTGCAGTGGGGCAGGCAGAAGTCACGACCACGTGGATCAGTCCCAAAACCGTCAACCGCGGCTGCCTTTAGTACACGAGTTCGAGGGCCCCTCAGTTGGCACATTTCCCACAACTAACAAAAGGGCTCAGACAGTCTCTGATCTCCTCCAGGAGATCATCCCCCGGTTTGGTGTCCCAGCCTCTCTCCAATCAGACAATGGTCCTGAATTTACTTCCCAAGTCTCTCAAATCCTATCTAAGGCCCTAGACATCCCCTTGCATTTTCACATTCCTTACCACCGTCAGTCTTCTGATAAGGTAAAAAGAACTAATTGCTCTTTAAAAACCATTCTCGTTAAGCTGACACAGGAACTTCACCTTGATTGGGTAAAACTCCTACCCCTGGCTCTTTTCAGGTTATGAGCTCTCCCAAAGCAACCTCTCCTCATCTCTCCCTTTGAACACATGTATGGATGTCCAGTTCTAACTCCTGGTCTCTCACCTAAATGCTCTCCCCTCCTAGACCATCTATTTACCCCATTACTTTGCCACCTCCGTTCTCTCCTATGGAACTTTGCTGACCACCATCTACCTTAGCCATGCACTGTCTCCTGTCCACTACCTATCAACATTGGAGACCAAGTCCTATCCCCTCCAGGTCATCGACACTCACCTCTCTCTCTCAAGTGGCAGGGCCCTTTTAAAGTAATTCTTGTGATCCCTACAGCTGCTAAACTCGAGGGACTCTCTTATTGGGTCCATCTGTCTCACCTCAAACCTTTCATTCCTCCACCTAAAAATGACTCTTCTTCATACACATCAATCTTAACAGGACTGTACTCTGTTAAGCTCCAGAGGACAAGGAAACCACCTACCTTGTCCCCAATCCCAGAAAATGAGACTCCACTTCAGCAGCGGAGATCGACCTAACTGGATTAGACATGGGTTTCTCATCCTCCCCCTGCTGCTCATTTCCATCAGGGGTAGCCCTTATATCTCAAGATTTGAGGTTCAAGAAACCCCCACAGATAACAAACAGTCTTTCCAAATAGGGTCAGGAAACTGCTCCATAGCCGAATGCTAGAAGCTGTTGGTAAGCTCTATCATAAAAATCAGCCCGCGGTCCCAGTAAGTACCATCCATATTCAGAGAAAATATGTCTCAACTGCCCAACCCCTGGATATCAAAAAAGTAGGAGAGATAATCAAATAGTTCTCTGAGGTCCTTACTTCTTTGACATCACCCCTCATAAACGGCACTAACTTGTCATTTTGCCTTTTACTTCAGACCTTGACCACAGCATACCAACTCCTTAATGTCACCAGACCTGGACTCTTTAAGGAACGCTGGTTATGTGTATCTCCTGGAACTAACTGACAATTGTCACTTACAGTGTCTCTGGTGATACTGCCAAATAATGTTACCTCACCCTTTGTCACCTACCCTGGCTCCAGTGTCGCCATGACTCCATACCTTACCTCTGTCCCTCTCTTTGTCATGGCAACCTGTTTTAAGGCCTCTGGGACTCATTAAGTGGGAATGCTGAGCTCCCTAGAATGCAATAGAACCATAACCTTTGATATATCATCTCTGCCACAATGCCCTACAATCCAAAACACATCAATTCTTTCTGGCACTCAGGCATATCATCACCTACCTGCTAGCTGGTCAGGAGTTTGCACATTAGTACTTCTTTTCCCTGAACTGGGAGTAATCCAGGGAAATGAGCCCCTGCCAATCCCAGTTGTAGATATGACAGCTTCCCAACATAAGAGGGCAGTCCAAGTTGTGCCACTCTTGGTTGCTACAGGAATAGCCATAGGTGTTGGTACTGGAGTTACAGGGATAACAACTTCCATGATCCAATATAATACATTCACTTCTCAGTTCCAAAGTGATTTTGAAAAAAATGTCTGAAACTGTGCTTACTATCCAAAAACAGATTGATTCTTTGGCAGTGGTAGTGCTTCAGAACAGACGGGGACTAGATAGCCTGACAGCTAAAGAAGGTGGTCTTTAGCTGTTTCTCCAAGAAAAATGCTGCTTCTACATCAACCAATCCTGGATAGTATGAAATAAAATCCAGGAGCTACAGTCAGACATAAAAAATTTCAGAGACCATGAGACTTTCAGTTCTGAGATTATCGAAAACCCCATATGGAAGTGGATACTCCCGTTTGTAACTTCTCTCCTAGTCATCTTCCTGGTGTTATTATTTGCTCCCTGCCTCATTAATCTTGTTCCTACATTTCTTTAACAACAAATACAAAAAATTTCTAACCAAACTATCAATCAGCTCCTGTTACAGGATTACCAGCCACTGCCCACAGACGAGCCACTGTCCATAGAGGAAGCTGATGCAAACATTTACCAAGTGGATCTCGATGGTGAAAGCCAGCTACCCCCATTGATAATGCCCCTAGACAACAGGAAGTAGCTTAAGAGACATTATGTCCTCGTTCCTTTTTCACCATCGGCTTCCCCTTCCCTTTTTCTTTCCTTTTCTTTATAATATCAAAAAGGGAGGTATGTTAGCATCATCAAAAGCCTGTGGCAATGTATGTGCAGATCCACAGACCTGTTGCCAGGGCAACAGCCACCATATTCCCAGAATCCATTGGGCTCACCTCCCACCTTTACCTGTGGCCATTACGTCACAAGCCATATATATACAGGGAACATTCCTCCATCTTTCTGTAGCTCCCCCTTCTCACTCTCTCAATTAAACCTCTTACACGTGTAACTGCTTGGGCCTAGTGTGGTATTTTCTGACATGACCCGCTGTTCTAACACATCATTTGGTTTGTAATTAAGAAAAAAAAATCACTTTTTCTACTTCTGTCTACACCTAGGAAAGACAACAGATCTACAGCCCTCTCTGCCCCTTCCCCTCAAGCAGAGAGCTTGCCTCCAGGGAGTTTTCCAACCCAGGGACTTAGTCTACATCTAGTAGGGACAGCAGATCCACAGCCCTCCCTGCAACTTTCCTGCAAGTGGAGAGCCTATCTCCAGGGTTTGCTCTGACCCCAGGATTCAGGAGTGACATCTGAATCACAACCCTCTGCACACAGGTCTTACCAGAGGAGAGCAGATCTCTCAGAAGGACTGACACAGGCTTAGAGACCTACGGGAGGAACAAGCTCCAGCCAGGGACAGCAAGAACATCTAACACCAGAGATCAACAGATGGCAAAAGACAAACACAAGAATGTTACCAACAGAAACTAAGACTACTTGGCTTTATCAGAACTTAGTATTCCCACCTCAGCAAGTCCTGCATGTCCCAAAACACCAGAAAAGCAATATTTGGATATACAATCATATCTCGAGATGGTGATAGAGGAATTTAAGAAGGACATGAATAACTCCCTTAAAGAAATACAGGAGAACACAGGTAAACAGGATCAAGCCCTTAAAGAGGAAACAAAACATCCTTTAAATAATTAAGGAGAACACAAGTATACAAATAGAAGTCCTTAAAGAGGAAACACAAAAATCCCTTCAAGAATTACAGGAAAGCACAACCAAACACATGAAGGAATTAAATAAAACCATCCAGGACCTAAAAATGGAAATAGAAACATTTAAGAAATCACAAAGAGAGACAACTCTGGAGATAGAAATCCAGGAAGAAGTCAGGAACCATAGATGCAGGCATCACCAACAGAATACATGAAATAGAAGAGAGAATCTCAGGTGCAGAAGATACCATAGGAAACATTGACACAATTGTCAAAGAAAACACAAAATGCAAAAAGTTCCTAACCCAAAACATGCAGGAAATCCAGGACACAATGAGAAGATCAAACCTAAGGATAATATGTATAGAAGAGAGTAAAGTCCTCCAACATAAAGGGCATGTAAATTTCTTCAACAAAATTATAGAAGAAACTTCCTTAACCTAAAGAAAGAAATGCCCATGAACGTACAAGAAGCCTACAGAACTCCAAATAGACTGGACCAGAAGAGAAATTCCTTATCACTCTATAATAGTCAAACACCAAGTGGAAAAAAAAAAAGAACAAATATTAAAAGCAGTGAGGGGAAAAGGTCAAGTAACATATAAAAGCAGACCTATCAGAATTACACCAGGCTTCTTCCCAGAGACTAGGAAAGCCAGAAGAACCTGAGCTGATATCATACAGACCCTAACAGAGCACAAATGCAAGCACAGGCTACTATAACCAGCAAACCTATCAATTACCATAGATGAAGAAACCAAAGTATTCCATGACAAAACCAAATTTACACAATATATTCTCAAAAATCCAGCCTGTCAAAGGATAATAAATGGAAAACTTCAACACAAGGAGGGGAACTACATCCTAGAAAAAAGTAATCTACCAACAAAACTAAAAGAAGATAGCCACATGAATGGAATTCCAACTCTAACAACAACAACAACAACAACAAAAACAGACAGGAAGTGACAATAACCTTTCCTTAATATCTTTTAATATTAATGGAGTCAAGTCCCCAATAAAAAGACATAGACTATCAGACTGGGTACATAAACAGGACCCAACATTTGGTTGCATTCTGGAAACACATCTCAGTGACAAAGACAGACACTACCTCAGAATAAAAGGCTGGAAAACAATTCTCCAAGCCAATGGTCCCAAAAACAGAGCTGGAGTAGCCATTCTAATATCGAAAAAAATCGACTCTCCAAAAAGATAAGGAGGGACCTGTCATACTCATCAAAGGTATGATCTCCCTAGATGAACTCTCAACTCTGAACCTCTATGCACCAAATGCAAGGATATCAACATTCATAAAGGAAACTTTACTAAAGATCAAAGCACACATTGCACTGCACACAATAACACTGGGAGATTTCAAGACCCCACTCTCTGCAATGGACAGATCATGGAAGCAGAAACTAAACAAAGACACAGTGAGACTAACAGAACTTATGAACAGATGGATTTAACAGATATCTATAGAACTTTTTATCCTAAAACAAAAGGATATACCTTCTTCTCAGCATCTCATGGTACCTTCTTCAAAATTGACCATATAATTGGTCACAAATCAAGCCTCAACAGATACAAGAAGATTGAAATAATTCCTTGCATCCTATCAGATCACCATGGACTAAGGCTGCTCCTCAATAACAGCATAAACAATAGAATGCCCACATACATGTGGAAGCTTAACAACACTCTACTCAATGATAACTTTGTCAAGGAAGAAATAAAGAAATTAAAGACTGTCTAGAGTTTAATGAAAATGAAGACAGAACATACTCAAACTTATGGAACACAATGAAAGCAGTCCTAAGAGGAAAACTAATAGCTTTAAGTGCCTCCAAAAAAACTGGAGAGAGCATATACCAGCAATTTGACAGCAAATCTGAAAACTCTAGAACAAAAAGAAGTAAATTCACCCAAGAGGAGTCGAAGACAGGAAGTAATCCAACTCACGACTGAAATCCAAAACATCATGAGATCCTACTACAAAAGCCTATACACAACAAAACTGGAAAACCTGGGTGAAATTGACAATTTCCTAGACAGATACCAGGTACCAAAGTTAAATTAAGATAAGATAAATTATCTAAACAGTACCATAACTGCTAATGAAATAGAGACAATCATTAATAGTCTCCCAACAAAAAAGCCCAGGACCAGATGGGTTTAGTGCAGAGATTTATCAGATTTTCAAAGAAGACCTAATACCAATACTCCTCAAACTATTCTGCAAAATAGAAACAGAAGGTACACTAACCAATTCGTTCTATGAAGCCACAATTACTCTTATACCTAAACCACACAAAGACCTAACACAGAAAGAAAACTTCAGACCAATTTCCCTTATGAATATCGATGCAAACATACCCAATAAAATTCTTGCAAACAGAATCAAAGAACACATCAAAATGATCATCCATCATGATCAAGTAGACTTCATCCCAGGGATGCAGGGATGGTTAAATATATGGAAATCCATCAACGTAATTCACTATATAAACAAACTCAAAGAAAAAACCATATGATCATCTC
>JADRCD010232297.1:17552-27957 GCA_019843815.1 Montemys delectorum
AATTCACTATATAAACAAACTCAAAGAAAAAACCATATGATCATCTCATTAGATTCTGAGAAAGCATTTGACAAAAATCCAACATCCCTTCATGATAAATGTCTTGGAAAAATCAGGAATTCAAGGCCCATACTTGAACATAGTAAAAGCAATATACAGCAAACCAGTAGCCAACATCAAGCTAAATGGAGAGAAACTTGAAGCAATTCCACTAAAATCAGGGACTAGACAAGGCTCCCACTCTCTCTCTACCTATTCAATATTGTACTTGAAGTCGTAGCAGAGCAATTAGACGACAAAAGGAGATCAAGGGGATACGAATTGGAAAGGAAGAAGTCAAATTATCACTATTTGCTGATGATATGACAGTATACTTAAGTGATCCCAAAAATTCCACCAGAGAGCTCCTAAACCTGATAAACAACTTCAGCATAGTAGCTGTATATAAAATTAACTCAAGCAAATCAGAAGCCTTCCTCTACACAAAGGATAAACAGACAGAGAAAGAAATTAGGGAAACAACACCCTTCACAATAGTCACAAATAATGTAAAATACTTTGGTGTAACTCTAAGCAAGTAAAAGATTTGTTTGACAGGAACTTCAAGTCTCTGAAGAAGTAAATTCAAGAAGATCTCAGAAGATGGAAAGATCTTGCATGTTCGTGGATTAGTTAATATAGTAAAAATGACCATCTTGCTGAAAGTAATCTACAGATTCAAGGCAATCCCTATCAAAATTCCAACTCAATTCTTCACAGACATAGAAAGAGCAATTTGCAAATTCATCTGGAATAACAAAAAAAAAAAAAAAACAAAACAAAAACAAAACAAAAAAAAAAAAACAGGATAGCCAAAACTATTCTCAACAATAAAGGAACCTCTGGTGGAATCACTATCCTGGACCTTAAGCTGTACTACAGAGCAATTGTGATAGAAACTGCATGGTATTGGTACAGTGACAGGCAGGTAGTTCAATGGAATAGAATTGAAGACCCAGAAATGAACCCACAAACCTATGACCACTTGATCTTTGACAAAGAAGCCAAAACCATCCAGTGGAAAAAAGACAGCATTTTCAACAAATAGTGCTGGCTCAACTGACAGTTAGCATGTAGAAGAATGCAAATTGATCTATTCCTATCTCCTTGTACAAAGCTCAAGTTCAAGTGGATCAAGGACCTCCACATAAAACCAGATATACTGTAACTAATTGAAAAGAAAGTGGAGAAGAGCCTGGAACACATAGGAACAGGGTAAAGTTTCCTGAACAGAATACCATTAGCCTATGCTCTAAGATCAAAAATTGACAAATGGGACCTCAGAAAATTGCAAAACTTCTGTAAGGCAAAAGACCCTGTCAATAGGACAAAACGGCAACCAACACATTGGGAAAAGATCTTTACCAATCCTATATCTGATAGAGGACTAATATCCAATATATACAAAGAACTCAAGAAGTTAGACTCCAGAGAACCAAATAACCCTATTAAAAAATGGGGTACAGAGCTAAGGAAAGAATTCTCAACTAAGGAATATTGAATGGCTGAGAAGCACCTAAAAAAATGTTGAACATCTTTAGTCATCAGGGATGTGCAAATCAAAACAACCCTGAGATTCCATCTCACACCAGTCAGAATGGCTAGGATAAAAAATTCAGGTGACCGTAGGTGTTGGAGACTTTGTGGGGAAATAGGAACACTCCTTCATTGCTGATGTGATTGCAAGGTGGTATTATCACTCTGGAAATCACTTTGGCAGTTACTCCTGAGATTGGACATAGTACTACCAGAGGACCCAGCTATACCACTCCTAGGCATATACCCAGAAGATGCTCCAACATGTAATAAGGACACATGCTCCACTATGTTCATAGCACCCTTATTTATAATAGCCAGGAACTGGAAACAACCCAGATGTCCCTCAACAGAGGAATGGATACAGAAAATATGGTACATTTACACAACGGAGTACTACTCAACTACTAAAAACAATGAATTTATGAAATTCTTGGAGAAATGGATCGATCTGGAGAATATAATCCTGAGTGAGGTAACCCAATCACAAAAGAACACACATGCTATGCACTCTCTGATAAGTGGATCTTAGTCCAGAATATCAGAATACACAAAGTACAATCCACAAACCACAAGAAACTCAAGAAGAAGGAAGACCCATGTGTGGACAGTTTATTTCTTCCTAAAAGGATGAAGAAAATACCCATGGAAGGAGCTATAGAGACTAACTATGAAGCAGAGACTAAAGGAAGGACAATGCAGAGACTTCTCCACCTGGGTATCCTTCCCATATTCATTCATCAAATCCAGACACTATTGTGGATGCCAGCAAGTGCTGGCTGAAAGGAGCCTGATATAGCTTTCTCTGGAGAGGCTCTGACAGTATCCAACTAATACAGAAATAGATGCTTACAGCCATCCATTGGATTGAATACAGGGCTCCCAATGAAGGAGCTAGAGAAAGGACCCATGGAGCTGAAGGGCTTGCAGACCCTTAGGATGAACAACAGTATGAACTAACTAGTATTCTCAGAGCTCCCAGGGACTAAACCACCAACCAAAGAGTACACATGGTGGGACTAATTGCTCCAGGAGCATATGTATAGCAGAGGATGGCCAAGTTTGTCATCAATGGGAGGAGAGGCCCTTGGCCCTGTGAAGGATCTATGCCTCAGTGGAGGGGAATGGCAGGGCCAGTAAGTAGGAGAGGGTGGGAGGTGAAGTGGAGGGGAGGGAACAGGGGTTTGTTTTTGCTTTTGTTTATTTTATTTTATTTTATTTTATTTTATTTTATTTTTTGCAGAGGAGAACCTGGGAAAGAAGATATTGTATGACATGTAAATAAAGAAAACATCTAATAAAAAAAAAAGAAAAGAATAAAAAATCAAACCAGGCAGTCATAGCACACACCTTTAATCCCAGCACTTGGGAGGCAAAAGCAGGCAGATTTCTGAGTTCAAAGTCAGCGTGGTCTACAGAGTGTTTCAGGACAGCCAGGGATATATAGAGAAACCCTGTCTTGGAAAAACAAACAAACAAACAAACAAACAAACAAACAAATCAAGCAAGTGGAAGGTGCTACTTTTCGAGAGACTACTGTAAAATTTTACATTTGAGTTAATGCAAAGCTCAGAGCAACCTCAGTGGAAGCTTGTACAACACTCCTTTTGTCCTGGCTTCATATTTCTCTTACCAGCTTGGCCTAAATATATAAGATTTGTGTGGCTACTTCCTATTTTATTACCAGCCTCCCTTTCAGGTGTACCCAGTTCTCCATGGCTGCTGGATGGTTACAAATCAGATTATTCATTTTCAAGTTGTTTGTCTCAGCAATTTGGCAATAGCAAAGCAAAATTCATCTATTATGCAAATGATCCATTCAACATGGCACTTGGAAATGATTTTCCAATGTTAAAAAGCTTAAAGACATAAGTATCACTCAGTTTACCACAGATGGTGGGGATACAAACTGGTCCACTGCACCTCCAGGCTTCCTACTTCCCACATCTCCTTTGCTGTTTTCTCACTACCATTCACTTCTCCTTTGGTTCAGTCCATCTATAGTCATCATTGCCTACAGATCTCCTGGACCCTGACCTAGGTTCCATTCCCTGGTCCCAGTGTCAGTGATAATAATCATTTTCTTACTCCTAATTAATAAACCAGTGCCCTGGACCTACTTTGCTGTAATGTTTTCAGAATGGAAATGTTTCCACAGTATTCACCTGAATAATTGAATGGTTCATTGCTGGTAAGAGGAACAATGGCACAGTCACTTGTTGGGAGAGGAACAATTCAACACCTTGCCTTGTTTGGAAGAGGACTGATTGTGCCACTGCTTAAGAGAGGGACAATTGGGCATGAAAGTATTTGGAAGAGAAATAAATAGACACCCTGTTCTTTAGGGATGGACCTTATTACTATCCCATTCCTAAGGAGAGGAACATTTTAAGGACAAATTTTCATCATTTAGCACACTCTTTGGTGTAAGAGTTAGGTCTCAAGTTATATATTTATTTAGAACAGAGAATGTATTTAACTAGAAAATCAATATTTATAACTCTTATAGTATTCTACATAGTATACTGACTTCAAAATGTGTTTAATGTCCATTATGTTTGTAGTACAGTTGTGAGTGCTGTTCATTTATGCTGTGCTATCAATGAAGGGGTACGTTCATTCCTAACTCAGATCTTGACAGTAAGATAGTGCATTATTGCCTTTGCTGGAAAATATTCACACTTCTTCCACTTTGTCCATGTCAATCACAGTGGAAAGATAAACTTCTCTCAGTAAACCTCTAACTTGCAGGCATATTATAAACATGAAAATTAACTATATGTATTGGCACACGAGAATATATCTCTACTAGACTAAGCATTCTTCAGGGTATCTTGTACAGCATTGACTTAAATAGTTTGTGTCCATAAGTCAGCAATACATCTCAGGTTAAATCATACAGCTTCATTGCTTTGTATAATGTCTCTAAAGATTAAACCACGCCATCTGTTCAGCCAGTGGAACATAGCTTCATAGCATTCATTTCCTCCAAGCTGTTTGTCTCAATCCAGGTACTAAGAAAAATTTCTGACAGTAACACTACCCTTCAGAGAGGATTTTAGAGAAACCTTTCTATATTTTCTCTCTCTATTTTAACATCTGTAGCAGATTCCAAAACTAGCCACCCAGTTAACATCCCTGTATTCAGTTTTGAGTAACTCCCATCTCATTTCATCTGAACTTTGTCATATAACAACTAACCAACTGAACAAAACCACATACTAAATTGATCTGGGGATGGAGATTGCAAAAAAAAAAAAGTTTTGAAGTTTGCATTGCATATTCCTAAAACTTCTGTTTGTTATATAGTGAAACCTGGCTTGCAGTGCTAAATAACAAGACAATTCTCAGTGACCTGAATCGCCTCAACTGGCAGACTAGCAATTTACCTGCCTTCAAGTTTTTAAGGTCTGATTGTACCTACTCCTGGTCAATCTGTTCACCACCAACAAGACCATGAGCAAGGCTCCCAGATATCAGTCAATTGACCCAAATTGAAAGAATCAGCTACTTGCTTACTCTGGTGCCGGGCATATATTCAGAAAGATTGACAAGTTTTTCTATTACTTGATGTCTAAGATGACTCATGTGGAACAACTCTCATTGCCTATCCATTTATTGGTAACATACATAAGTAATCATTAATAAAAGATGGTAAATACCAGAACATTAATTATACCATGAAGCAGTGAAGCCGATGATATAGATTCATAAAGTTGCTAGTGTAAGAATTTTTAAAGACTTTCCTTCAGAGGACCTGGGGGTATTCTTCATCCTTTATGCCAGCCAGAAGTGCAACCTGCCTGGGGTGTTTTGATTAAATCTCCTTCCTGCACAGAGAAAACAAGTCATACATGTGCCAGCTTAGAGACTGACCACAATGACAAGAACACCTTGTACCCTTCTCACCTGGCCTTTGAGTTCTGATCTTTCAAACATATATGATTCATCAAATTCCAGGTAATCTCTGGGTAACTGAACAGCACATGGTATTTGGAAGGCAGACCCACAGGAGTGTTACATAGTCCTCATGCTACTGAAAAAGTCAGCTCAAGGAACTTTGGGAAGGTCATGGAACCCTTTCGTCTCAGAAAGGCAGAGGCTAGTTAACATTCCTCAGATCACAGGAGGGAATGACCTGCCGGTGGGGACACATTCCAGACACATTCCACAGGACAGACCTGTTCTCCTACCTTCAGACAAGGGAAGTCTTTGCCACCTCATTTCCTAGAGACCTATCAGTTTAAAAAGTCATACTGTTCAACCAATCACATTGTGCCTAATGGCTGCTACCCTGAAAACTGTATAAAAGGGCTCACTGAATGAGCTGGTCGGAGTTGCCACTTCACCTTAGGTACAGGACGAACCCAATGCATTGAACCAACAAAATTCCTCTTGCTTTTGCATCAATTCTTCACTAAGTGGGTCCTTGATAAGCTAAGGCTCCCTGGAGTCTTACACTACCATGGGAAAGATGCAGAGAGACATACAGGAAAAACAACAACCAGCAGAGGGAGGGGATGGATGCAGTAGTGAGCAAGGAAACAGCAAGGATTGCTTGGTAACTACTAGAAGTTAGGGGGAGGCGAGGAAGACTCCTCTTCTAGAAACTCCAGAGAAGACAAGACTAGCCCTCCCTACAACTTGACTTCAAACAGTGAGAATATTGATCTATAAGACAAGAACTCCACACAATTTCTGGCCACCTGATTGGTATTTCATGTAGGCAACCATAGGGAACCAGTATAGTTACAGTGAAGAACATTCATGAAAAGTGACCCCAAGAGGATATCTGGGGAAGAGAATTCCAGGGCAGGAAATAGCAGTGTGTCAGGCATGTTCTAATGTGGCCAGAACAAAGTCAGCAAAGAGAGTTGCAACTAAGTTCAGATTTAGAGAGGAGCACAAGGGTCCAGGTCATTCTGGATCTGGTCATCTTATAGATCTGGGATTTTACTTAGAGTGAAAAGGTGGGAGCTTTGTGGTTTTAAGTGGAAGGGGTGATTTCTCTGAATTGAAGTTTCAACATTGCCCTTTCTTCTTTGCTAATAAGATAAAGTAGGGTCAGGATAGAGGCAAAGTGACCAGTTTGGAAGTTAACAGAAAGTCCACAAATGAAAGAGAAGGAGGGTAATGTAGCTCAGGATGTTTCAGTATGACTGGCATTTAATAAAAGAGGATAATACAATATACACTCTTTTGTGTCTCATGTAATGTTGAATAATACTTGTCCTATTCTTTCCCATTAATGCATATATCTATACCTATAGTGCTATGTTGTTTAGTAGTACCATTGTATATAAAGAAAATAATTTACATACTTCATCATCAGCTGACAGATAGCTAGGCTGTTTCTAGTCCCAAGACATTTATAAATGAAGCTTCCAGGAACATTAATTCTCAAGTCGTTAAATCCTAGGTCTTTGTGTGTATGTGTTTTCATATTTCTTGGAGTAATATCTGAGCATAGGCTGAACCCAGAAGTTTTCAAAACTGCTTGTATCATGTTAGATTCCAGCCAACCACAACAGCAATAAGTTCCAGTCCATTTCTCTGCCTGGACACACACAGTGTGGTCAATCTTTGGCATTTAAAACATTGCTAAGTATATAATGTAATCTTTAGGTTGTAATGTTCCTTCTCTTCATCACTAGCAGTGTTGAGAATATTTTCAGTGTCTCTTGGGTATTCACTCATCATGTCTTGAGGAATGTCTTCTCAAAAAATTGATCAATTTTAATTTTATATGTATACAAAATCATATAATAAATGGCATATTATTAACATGTAGCTTGGTAAATTGTCACAGCTATATACCTATATACCTATATATAGCTATATACTATCACAATCCTCCATCAAAAAGTTTTCCTTCCAATCATGTTGGACTTAGTGGTGACAGGCAATTAAGTTAGTGGATTACTACTTGGTCTTGTTGAGGTTTGTTTTGAAGCTGGGCTTCAAAACATCTCGTCTACTTTGCCCCAACTACTTTCATTTCAGAATGCCTATGTTCAAAAAGGACTTTCCCATTCTGGCAGATCAGAATCTTCATGTTTCTTTCCCCATGTAGGAGCTAGGGATTATGTCTTCTTGTGTTTCTTTATATAATCTAGTTATTTATGTGCTATGCATTTGTTTGTAAAGCAATGATGATGTAGCATTCTGCCACAGGCTCAAGGAAACATGTAAAGATAGTTGGATCACAACACTTTCCTTCCTGGGTCTCTGCTCTATAATTTATATATATTTGAAATATTCAGACAATGCTCTTTTTTAATTATTTAATTAACTAATTAATTATTTTCATACATTATATCCCAACCACAGTTTCTCATCCCACTTCTCCTTCTGTCACTCTCTGACACTTCTTCTCTCCTCTAGATCTATTTCTCCTCTATTTTTCTTCAGAAAAGAGTAGACTACCCAGGGATATAAACCAAATATGGTATAGCAAGGTACAATAAAGTAAGCCTGTTCTTTGATTTAACTTACAAGAGTCTCAGGCTTTCCCAAGATCCTAAATGAATAAGTATCTAAGATTTAGGACCACCACTCACCTCTTTGCATTCTACAAATATGACCTCACTCTGTAGCCTGGGCTAACCTGGGACTGTAAGCTTGCCATTATAACTGTTATCAGGTTTCAATAACTGAATCATCATTTCATACTGTCAATGTCATGGAAATTAATTTTATCCATATGTATATTTCATTTTCTAGCTAGTTGGGGCAGTAATCTAGTTTACTCCCAGAAAATCTACCATGGCTAGACTTAAAATTGTTCTTTAAGAATATTTTAAAAATAGCTAAATCTTTTTTTTTTTTTTTAGATATTTTCTTTATTTACATGTAAATTTCTCCTTTCCCAGGTTCCCCCTCCAAAAAACAAACAAACAAACAAACAAACAAAAACAACAAGAACAAACCCCTTTTGTCTCCCCCCCCCCATGCCTGCCACCCTACCCTCTCCCACTTATTGGCCCTGGCATTCCCCTACACTGGGGCACAAAACCTTCACAAGGCCGAGGTCCTTTCCTCTTATAGATGATTGAATTTGCGATCCTCTACTATACACATGCTGCCAGAACATTCAGTCCTACCCTGTATAGTCCTTGATTGGTGGTAGGGTCCCTGGGAGCTCTGAGGGTGCTAGTTAGTAATTCTTGCTCATCCTAAGGGGCTGCAAACCCTTCAGCTCCATAAATCCTTTCTCTAACTCCTTCATTGGGGACCATGTACTCAGTTCAATGAATGGCTGTGAGCCTCTACATCTGTATTGGTCAGGTATTGTCAGAGCCTCTCAGGAGATAGCTATATGCTTGTCCTTCCTTCAGTCTCTGCTCCATAGTTAATCTCTGCCACTCCTTCCATGGGTATTTGGTTCCCCTTTTTAAGAAAAAATGAAATGCCCACCTTTTAGTCTTCCTTCTTCTTTATTTTCATGTGGTTTGTGGGTTGTTCTTCTTGTATTCCAAACTTCTGGGCTAATAACCACTTATCAGAGAATGCACACCATGTGTGTTCTTTTGTCATTGGGTTACCTAACTCAGGATGATACTCTCCAGATCGATCCATTTCCCTAAGAATTTCATAAATTCATTGTTTTTAATAGCTGAGTAGTACTTCATTGTGTAGATGTACTACAGTTTCTGTATCCATTCCTCTGTTGAGGGACATCTGGGTTGTTTCCAGTTTCTGGCTATTATAAATAAGGCTGCTATGAAGATGGTGGAGCATGTGTCCTTATTACATGTTGGAGCATCTTTTGGGTTTAAACCCAGGAGTGGTATAGCTGGGTCCTCTGGTAGAACTATGTCCAATTTCCGGAGGAACCACCACACAGATTTCCAGAGTGGTTTTACCAGTTTGCAATCCCACCAGCAGTGAAGTAGTGTTCTTCTTTCTCCACAACCTCTCCAGCATCTGCTGTCACCTGAGTCTTTTATCCTAGCCAATCTGACTGGTGTGAGGTGGAATCTCAGAATTGTTTTGATTTGCATTTCCATGATGACTAAGGATGTTGAACATTTCTTTAGGTGTTTCTCAGCCATTTGGTGTTCATCAGTAGAGAATTCTTTGTTTAGTTCTATACTCCATTTTTTAATAGTTTTATTTGGTTCTTTGGAGTCTGACTTTTTGAGTTCTTTGTATACGTTGGATATTAGCCCTCTATCAGATATAGGGTTGGTAAAGGTCTTTTTCCAATTTGTTAGTTGCCGTTTTGGCCTATTGACAGTGTCTTTTGCCGTACAGAAGCTTTGCAACTTTAAGAGGTCCCATTTGTCAATTCTTGATCTTAGAGCAGAAGCTATTGGCGTTCTCTTCAGGAAATTTTCCCCTGTGCCTATTTGCTTGAGGTTCTTCCCCACTTTATTTTCTATTAGTTTCATTATATCTGGTTTGATGTGGAGGTCCCTGATCCATTTGGACTTGAGCTTTGTACAAGGAGAAAGGAATGAGTCGATTTGCATTTTTCTACATGTTGATCGCCAATTGAGCCAGCACAATCTGTTGAAAATGCTGTCTTTTTTCCACTGTATGGTTTTAGCTCCTTTGTCAAAGAGCAAGTGACCATAGGTACATGGGTTCATTTCTGGGTCTTCAATTCTGTTCCATTGATCTACCTGCCTGTCACTGTAGCAATACCATGCAGTTTTTATCACAATTGCTCTGTAGTACAGCTTAAGGTCCAGGATTGTGATTCCACCAGAGGTTCCTTTATTGTTGAAAATAGTTTTGGCTATCCTGGGTCTTTTGTTATTCCAGATGAATTTGCAAAATGCTCTTTCTAAGTCTGTGAAGAATTGCGTTGGAATTTTGATGGGGA
>JADRCD010232299.1:0-17644 GCA_019843815.1 Montemys delectorum
TTGCTGTGACAGGAATGCCATGCAGAAGAACATGAGGAAGGACAGGGTTTTGGATCGTGGTTTATGGGTAACTCCATCATGGCGAAGGAGGCACGGCAGTAGAAGTGGGAGAGGGCTTGCTCATATCTGAGCAGAGTAGGAGGCATAAGAGGGAATGCTGGCTTCATCCTTATACCCTTTGTCCTAGTTAGGGTTTCCATTGCTGTGAAGAGACATCATGACCAAAGCAACTCTTGAAAAGGACAATATTAATTAGGGCTGCCTCACAGGTTCAGTCCAGTATCATCGAGGTGGCACACATGGGACTGGAGAAGGAGCTACCAGTTCTGCGTCTTGATCCAACTTCAATCAGGAGAAGACTATCTCCCAGGCAGCTAGGAGGATGGTCTCAAAGTCCACCCCTACAGGGACACACTTTCTCCAACAAGGCCACACCTCTTACTAGTGCCACTCCCCCGGGGCCAAGCATATTTAAACCACCACACCCATTCTAGCCAATCCAGGATCCCAGCCCACAAAATGATTTTATCTACACTCAGGATGAGCTCTTTCTCTTTAGTTAAGCATCTCTGGAAACAGTCCTACTGACTGACCCAGACATGTCTCCCAGATGATGCCAAAATGTAGCTAGTACAGTTAACAGTGTGGATTAACCATCTCAAAAGGTCAGTACTTATAAATAGGCATATTCTCCATCCTTCTAGGTTGTCTATATGAATGAGAACATGGTGGACATACCAGTGTTTCTCCTTTTGCCTTTCTTCTGTTGAACACTGTGGTGGTTTAATTAAGAGTGTGTCATCTATGTGAATGCTTAGTTACCAGGGAATGGAGCTATTTTAAAGCATTAGATTTGTTAGATTACATGTTGCTTTATTGGTGAGAGTGACATTGGATGTGAAGATTTAAAAAGCCAATGCTAGACTCAGTTCTCTTTTTTTCATGCTTTCTCTCTGCGTCTTTCTCTGTCCCTGTCTCTCTGTCTCTCTCTGTCTCTTTCTGTCTCTGTGTCTCTGTGTCTGTCTGTCTGTCTGTCTCTCTCTCTCTGTCTGTCCCTGTCCCTGTCCCTGTCTCTCTCTCTCTCTCTCTCTCTCTCTCTCTCTCTCTCTCTCTCTCTCTCTCTCTCTCTAGCAGCATCTCTGGCATGCTTGCCACCATGTTCCCTGTGTAAGCAAGCCCTCAATAAAATGCTTTCTCTTATAAAAAAGAGTTACTGTGGTCACAGCATCTCCCCACAGCACTAGAACAACAACTAAAACAAATACCTTGCATATATTTCCACACTACTGTGAGAGGCAAGATCTGCCTTCTGCAAGACCAGATTCAATAGAACTTGGTACATCTAGGGTAGGCATACTGCTATGACCTCTCTGATAACCTTGAACTGTGGTAGATTTATTATGGCAGAAAAAAAAGTTGACTCTCTCCTTTTCCATCTCTGTTGTCACGTTCTTGATTCAGAAGCACTGAACTGAAACTGCCTAAAGGATGTAGATTTGAGTTCAAGGTCTGGCTTTTCCGGGCTCTCTGTAAGCTTAGGCGAGACATTTAAGGTCTCTGAATCCCCAATTTCCTTATCTTCGAGATGAGGAATAAGACCCAGGGGATTATGATGATTAGGAAAGAATGTAGGCTTTGAAAGTTGAAAAAGTTGCTTACCCTCCCTCTCTTCCCCACTTCCTCCCCCTCCTCCCGCCCTTCTCTCATCTCCTGCCACCCCCTCCTTCTCTTCTACTCTTAAAAACATAGCATTCAAGATGGTCTTAGATATAACTATGACATGAATGCTTAACCAAATGGGCCTAACTAACCCTGGAGCAGGATGATGGGGCTTTGAAATGTAGTCTCTGGCCCATCCCTTACGTCGCATCAGCCTTTACTTCCTTATTATCGAATAAGGCATAATAGCCCTTTCGTTATAGGGTTAACACAGAAATAAAATCAAATAATGTGTTTGAAGGACGGTGTGAGCTGAAGCGACCATGCTGCTGTAAAGTATATTTACTACAGGGCTCCTCCTCTGCTGACTTGCCTGTCTCAGCTCAAGTCACCACACCCACCCTCACCTGGTTTCTTAGGATAGCCTCCTGCTGGCTTTTTGTTTTTTTCCTCTGGTCTTCTCCAATCCAACCACCCGTTTGTGTGCAAAGATTTGGTCAAGTTACCTGCTTACATGTTGCTTTAGAAGGCGTTGGATACTGTGTAGTGTCCAGTGAGGTCGTTGTACTGAGGACTGTTTCTCCTGCCCACCTAACTCACCTTAGTGCCCCACTGCACACATCCTGGGGTGTGTCCCAGGAGCCCACATTTAAAATGATGACAAGATGTGATCTCTTCACCTGTGGGGATCAGGAGGATGTGCAGCAACTCCTGAGTGCGTACTGTCCCCAGCTGTCACATCCCAGGGATGTTCCTCAATGCCTTCAGAGAAAGCATTTTTTTCCTTCATCTGACGGAAAGTGCAAGGCATCCCTTGAAAGAATCAATGTTTCTGAGTCAGAGGATCAAAGCCGAGGAAGTGGTCGTCAAAGACGCTGGGTACCAGGAAACCCAGGCACTGTCTTGGAAGATCCACTGAGAAATGGGTGGACCGCCCAGACCAGGAGGTCCATTCTCTAACAGAAAAGCATGCGCACGTACGTGCTTGGTGTGTGTGCGCAGGGCGTGTGTGGTGCGTGAGTTGTGCGTGCGTTGTGCGTGCATTGTATGTGTGCGGTGCGTGCCTGCGTGCGTGCTTGCATGCGTGCAGAGTGGGTGGACCTCATTGTTACTCGCATTTTCTCTTACATAAGGTGCAGAGGTTGGTCTGGAGGTCCCTTCCGTTGTGGGCCTCTCCTGGGGAGCAGGTGATGGATACCTAGAGGGGAAGAAATGAAGAAGCTGAGTGACGCTTCTGGCGTCATCTGTGTCAGCCCTCAGCCCCCTTCGTGCTATGATTTTCTTTATAGACTACAATTCTCAAATCTAAAGGGATACGATCAGAATGTTTCTGGCTCGGCAGGCAGACTGTTCCTCATCTGGAAGAGGCCTCCCGGGAGGAGAGGCAAGAGGCCTCATGGAACAACAAATGACCCACATTCTGGCCAAGCTTAGGTAAATCAGCCAGACTAACCTCTGATTCTAGACCAGGCACAGGGACTGGGGCGGTTCTCCCCAGCCCATCCTCCCTTCTGGGTTTAATTACACAAATCCTTTTTCTGCCTCCCTATCCTGCGGAAACGGGAGTCCTTATGAATTGTAACTGAAGGACCACAATCTCTATATTCCACTGAGCCTTATCTCAGTCAGTTCAGAAAGTTAGTGAGCAAAAGATGGATGAGGATCAAGTACTTATCTATTAAACAACCTTCTCCCTCTTCATTTCGTTTCCTGCACTGAATGATCTGAGGCAGCTAATCCATGTGGGCTCCACCCACAACCCATTTTCACTTTTATCAGCCTCATAAATCGCCTTTCCAGATTACACAAAAATATACATTGCACCCCCCCCGGTAATTATTGTAGACCCTCCTCCTAGCTCCCTCCCACCTTTTTTTTTAAATCTCAGGTAAACCCAGTCATTACTACCATCACTGTGGCTTCCAGAACACCAGGATTAAAACGGATCATGGAGTCTTACACAAGACTGAGTCTGCCAGGCAATTTGAACCAATAAATATCAAAATCGTGTCCTACCAAAAGACAGTTCACCTGACATTCTATCAACAGGAGTATGAAGAGTTTTCCAGCTTGGCCTTCACCCTGGTCACCCTGCTTGCTCGTCTTTCTTATTCCATGGGGAAATTAGAAGCCTTATTGTAGAATGCTGTCCCAAGGTAAAGATGGTACCCCAATACTAGAATAGGGCACTTGGCTGCTGATATGGCCTGTTTCCCACTGGTATCTAAGTGGCTTGTTCAAGTGCCGCAGCTGAGCAAGCATACCCTGCAATTAGCAATTCTTTTTTATTGGTTGATATGGGCTTTAGGCCAAGAGAAGTTGGGATTAAATCAATATTCCTCTTATTATGTCATCGCAGGTAAATGAATTATGAAAACAAAGACTCAATATGAAGCTGCCAATGCTAATGACTGGGTAGGATGTGGAAGCACAATCAACAAAGGGTGCTCTGTCCCAGTAGGAGGAGTGGGAACCACCCATTACTAGATCTGGGGGCTGCAAGACCCACTTTTCCCCTACCCGTCAAACCCTGAGCTCATGAACGAGCTTGGAAATCTGGCAAAGCTCCCTGAACTCAGGTCTAGCAGCCTTGAAACCAGCATCTAAACCAACAACAGACAAACAGAGAAGCACATATATTGAGCGCCTGCTGGATACTAGACACTGGGCCTGTCACTCACCAAGTTTTTTATCATCTTTTTATCTCAGATGCCGTTCACTATAGAAACCCAGACTCTGAGCATCCATTTCCCCATCTGTACCACGAAAGCTGGTAATAGATATGTCGCAGAGGCTCAGGGAGACTGAGAAGATAAATCCAAATCATTGGTACAAAGCAAATACTCAACAAATGATGCTTACAGAGATGAATCTTCCGGGACTGGAGAAATGGCTCAGCAGTTAAAAGCTAGGCTTACAATAAAAAATACAAGTAACAGGTCTCCCTTTCCCCCTCTTTCTTTCACGTTATTATCCTCCTCATGAATACCAACTTCCAAGTAATTTCCTTTGCACCTAGGAATGGGCAGCCTCTGTGGTGGAGGTGAATATATGGAAATATTCAGGAGGACGTTTTGGCTCTGAGAGAGAGATTGAGGAGCCAAGCTTTTCTGCACCTTAGTTGAGTCGGTGCCTAACAGGCCATCCTTCCGGAAGAGAAAGGGAAGCAGTACTCTACTTCCTGGGTCACCTGTAGGAAGCCCGGGCCCCGTATGTTTGGGGTTGATCAGCACATACTCTCTGGACGATTTTCAAACTTACTCAGAGTGCTCAATGGCTACTAACAACAGATGACTTTGACTTCCTAGTCATACCCTGGCATTGTGTGGCCTTCAGTGACAGGATTTCTTTGAACCTTGAGTCACAGGCTTCTCATGGTAAAGGCTCCTCGAGGTGAAAGAACTGGACTGTCAGCGATCCAAGGTTCCTGGAAGCACAAGACAAGAAATGGAAAAGTCTAACGTCTTGGTTTCTTCTAAAAAGACAGCTTGTGATTGTGGGTATGAAACCAGTGGAGCTGGAGTCCGGGGGATCTAAGTCAGGGTTTCTGCTCTGTGCTCGGCATCCTGCTGCTATCGATCAATCTGTCTTTGTGTTTTGTACGATGGGATGAGAGGAGAGGGAACATGTGCCGTTGCATGGAGCCTCAGCCAGGCTCAGTGTCACTTCCTGCTGCCTTCTGGGCTACCCGATGGGGTCTGAGCTGCCCCCTGTGTTCCTGCCCACAAATCCCCACTGCACTCTGCCTTAAGTACAGAAACAGGTGAGTTAAGGTGGAGAGTGTGAACCCTGTCCGGCTGGTTGCCAGTTCTAGCTCCTGGCATCTGTGAAGATCTTTGCACATCTCAAAACCAAGGACATTATGCTGCATAAATACCATTAGCACCTGTGTGCGAGGAGCTGGGGGTGGGGAGGGATCAGAATGGAAAAAAGGAAAGAGAAGTGTCTTTTGCTGCCTCTTAACCAACCAAGGCTTAATCTCAGGGATTCTCCACTCTAGGCAGTCACTGTACCAGGAGCTGTATGCCCGATCCCATCCTCATTTTGCACTGGGCCTTACCAATCAAACTGACTCCCAGGGTCTTCAGCAGAACAGACACAAATGGCAGTCGCAGCTGCCCTGAGGTACCACCCACCATTGGGATCAGCAGCAGCTGGCGAAGGATACACAGCACAGCTCACTTTCCATGGACCCTAGCTTTGAACTCTGCCTCTGCTCTGTCCTGGGACAAGGTCACTTCACTTCTCATAATTTTTTCTGTTATTGTAGAAACGGAGATAATAATAATGTTGTTGGGAAGACACAGTAAGGGTGTCTTCCCCCGCAGCGGTCCCAGCACAGGGCGAGTGCTAAGTAGCTACGGTTTCTCACTGCCCCGTTACTACCGCGGCCACCACAACCGCCATTATCACGACTGCTGTCATCATGCTTGCCATGGTCATATGAGCACCAGTGCTACCAGCTCTAGGACCTCAAACAAATTATTACTGTTTGAAAACACATGATACTATGCTCTAGGGCTGCCCCAACTAAGTGTCCTCATAGATAAGGCCAAGGGGGTGAGGCTGCATATGAGGAGAAGATGTCCTTTTTCAACAAAGAATGCGGGGAGAAGCTGAACAGTCCCAGGCAAGAGAGTAAAGTTTCAAACTTCATACTATAGACAGAATTGATTTCAAAATGAATATGATCTAAACTTAAGAGGAAAAACTGTGCAAGGTAACACACAAGAGATTTTTTGTGATGGGGGATTGGCAATGATTTCTTGACTATGAAACCAAAGGTGTGCCCAACAACAGCAACAAACTAGATACATTTTGCTTCATCAGAGTTAAAACGTCTCACTGTCAGAAGGCTTTCCAAAGAGACACTTTGTAGGATGGGAGAAAATTCTCTAGGTCGATCAGATGAAAAGTTAACACCCACAGTACTTTTATCCTTACTCAGTTTCCTGTAAGTGACTTGTTTGTCCTCTGTCTATTTGCTCATGTGATTAGCAGAATGTGAGCATTAGCTACTGTGTGCTAGGGCCAGAGGACAGAAAAGAGCCTGGAGACTCGTCCCTGGGGTGCACAGAGGACCGAAAAGAGCCTGGAGACTCATCCCTGGGGTGCACAGAGGACCAAATAGAGCCTGGAGACTCATCCCTGGGGTGCACAGAGGACAGAAAAGAGCCTGGAGATTCATCCCTGGGGTGCACAGCCAGGAGGGAAGCAGCGAACAGGCCAGTGATTAAACCCCAAGGTGGAAAGGGAAATGTTTGGAATCTGGCACAAATTGCACTAGGGAAGAGGAGGGCATTTGTGATGTACATTCCAGAGGACCCCTCTTGACCCTTAGTCTCTTCTGTTGATCTGATGAGGCAAGGCAAGCAATTTTCCCAAGGCTCTCAGATGGTAGAGATTTGGAGTTGATGTTCAGGGTCCTCAGAGCAAAGATTTCAAAATGGCTGTTCTCAAGACAGTTTGCTTAACTCACATGACAGGCTATGGGATGCTCTGAGGATACGACACTGGCCATGCAGTTCTGATCTGAGTTGATCCTCTGATCTCATGTAAAGGTAGATGGAGAGAAACAACTCCACAAAGTTGTATGTGCATCTACACACACACACACACACACACACACACACACGCTACACGTACATGTATGCTCATTGATAATAATAAAATAATTGAGCTATCAGTAAAATGGAAAGTTCCACAATTAAACTTGGATTTCCATTTTGTTAATTTGTTCATATATTTTAGTGTGTGTGTGTGTGTGTGTGTGTGTGTGTGTATGTGTGTGTGTGTGGTGCCCTGACATCCCTGGGCCCCTGTTACAGGTATTGACAGTTGTCTGCTCTCAGTTCCCCTGATTCCTATGTCCTATCTACCTGCCTTACCTATTCCTATCAGACTTACAACATCTCTATCCTAAACTCATAGCATTTCAGTTTATAATCCCCATGAAAACATTGCATATCTCCAAACTATTCCCCAAATGTGAAAAGGGTATGAAGGATGCATCTGTGGTTGCTGAGGCTTGCCCTCCGATGATATAAGGTACAGAGGAAACTGTAGACCACCCCCAGCATCTTCCCTTGCTCCATGGCCGTCCTTCCTGGCTGTCTCTTTCTGTCTTCCATGCAACTCCCTTCTGCTAGTGACATAGCCAGTTATTTTGGAAAGGAACTGCTGTTTGGTCTCAGGATTTACAAAGATGGACACTTTCTCTGTGGGACACACGTCTTGTGCTTGCCAAACAAACAATTCTTTGTAATGAGGGTCAGACTAAACACTGCTGGCCAGCACAATGGGATTGCTCTGAATTTCACTGGCGTACACAGACCTTTCATCAGTGGGTGATGTCACTAAACTGGCAAGATATGGAGGGGAGGAAGTGGGAGAAGGGAAGGGACTGGTTTATGGGTCCCCACTATATACTTCTCATTTTGGGTCCCTTCATATATAGTATTATTGTGTACTATATGCTATATACTATAATACTATATATTCTATACTATTATTTGGTACTAAATACTACAATACTATATATATCATATGCTATTATTGGGTACTATGTACAATAATATTATATATGTTATATACTATTATTGGGTACTATATACTATAATTCTCTCTCTATACACACACACACACACACATATACATATATATATATATGGTACAATTTTGGGTCTCCCACTGTTATATCACTTCTTGCCTTGTCTGACCCTCAGCCTCCCCAGCCCAGCAGAATTGCATCAGCCTTGTTGGTATCTGGGAATGAACTTACTCGACCGGCATTATGTTTGGGGAAAAGACTCAGAGAGGTTTGGAACCTTGCCCAAGACCACACAGCAGTCTGTTCTCCCAATCCCCTACATCAGTGCCCTTTCCCTCATACCTGTGCAGGGAGCAGTCATTCCAGCACTTGTACTGACTCATTCATCAAATTCCACACTTGATAACTTAAAAGCCAACTCACTGCTTTGTCCGAGCACATTGTTAGCATGGATGAGGTTGTGGGACCACCTTATATATTCAGGAGGCTAATTGAACAAGGAAGAGAAGTAAAGTGTGTTCTTACACTCCGGCCAGTTGCCCTGGCTGTTGTGTCAGGATAAGGCGATGCTAAGGGTCTGCTGGCACCTAACCTTCCACTGGAAATCAGAGGAAAGGGTGGAAAAGTAAGATGTGGTTCCTGTTGGCTGAGTCTATCCCTCCCTGGCACACCAGGGTTCCCATGAACTAACTCTTCTTCATCACTGTGAGCCATTGCTTCCATGTTACCCCCACACTGGTGCTGTGAACGGTGTGGGACCACTCTATTTCATGCCTCGCACAGTGGCAAGCTCTTCGTGGCAGGAACCTCCTGCTTCTCCTCTTCCTTCTCATACATGAATAGCAGGATTGTTCACCACAGCCCTCTGGTGAGGACAGTGTGTGCAGCATCCTTTCAGTAGACAGGCACACAACAATGCACACACCAATGGAAAACCGTTTGCTCCCCAGAGAACAGGAGACACTGCCACTTGCTACAATGCGAACAGATGCAGGAGGCGCTAAGTGGAAGAAGCCGCCTGTAAAAGATCACGTGTTTTTGCTATTTCTCTCATATAGAGATTCTTAATACGGATACCTCTGGAGATAGAAAGTGTAGATGAGTGGCAGGGCGGAGGCTTGCAGATGGGTGATGCCTGATGGGTACTTCTTTAGAATAAATATTTCATTCACATTCATTCTTTGAGAATTTTCTGTATACATATGATATAGTGTTTGATAATATTTAGTTACCACTCTAACTCCCTCTAACTCTCCAAGATCCATCCTATCTATACCCGTTCTCAACTTCGTGATTTTTTTTTTTTTAAAATAACCCGCTGAGTAATAACCTGCTGTTAATCTACTCATGCATGTATGGTCATCTACTAGAGCCCAGTCACCCTGCTAGGGCCCACACCATTGAAGAAAACTATGCCCCTACCCCCCAGAAGCCATCGAATCTCAACAGTTCTTCAGCTAGAGCTGAGGGCCCCTAAGCTAACCTTCTACTGGCCAATCAGAGGAAAAGTAAGACATGGTTCCTTCCGGGTGAGTCTATCCCTCCCTGCCACAAGCTAGAATGGCATATGCAAACCCTCCATGCTGGTCTTGGGCAGGCAACCACAGATGGTGTGAGTCCACGAGGGCAGTCATTCTGAGATGTCCTAAAGATACTATTTTATCCTAGATTTTCCCCCAAACAGGACTCTTAACTCTTTCCATCCCATCTTGAGTGATAGTACCTGAGCTTTAAGGGAGGGGCTGGGATATAGATGTCCATATTTTGGCTGAGCATTCTAAAATCACTTACTCTCTATGCTTTGACCATCTGTGAGTTTTTGTGTTAGCCACTGTCCTCTGTACAATTAAACTTCTCCCAGTGAATTCTGACAGATAGCCAATCTATAGATATAGAAACATAAATTTAGGCATCAGTTTGATACTATTTAGCAAGATGACAGGAGTCTGTGAGCTCCCTCATCATAGGTTCTTTGGCCAGATTCACCGAACTAGGTATGGGTTTCATCCCGGGAGGGGTCCTAAGTCCACAGAAAGGGGTTGATTATCTCCATTAACACCTGTGCCACTATTACGTCCACGGGCGTGTCTAGAGCCACCCGATTGTTATTATAGTTCAGACTGGGTTTCTTCTTGAGGTGAAGGCAGCATTTTAAAACTTAATGTGCTATTGATTGCACATACCTGTCATTGCTATTGCGTTGTGCATTGTAAATGGATATGAATGACATATACATACATATAAATGACATACAAAACTTATTACTTAACAAAACTCTTCAGAAGTGAGCAAGTAAACAAACAAGTAGCACTAGTCATTGAGTCTGTGTCATAAGCTTGGCAAAAGTCTTATTTTCATAAAAATCAGGATGGTTGGGCAGTGAATTAAACATTTAGATATAGATATAGATATGCAAATAATGGTCCTTATGCCATATGCCATATGACACTAATCTGTTTTGGGGAGCACACACACGCAAACACAATTAGGCGCTGTAATAGATGAACCATAATTACTAATAAGGTCAAACGGTTATAGCAATGTCCTATGGTAAGAGCTGTGAAAACTCTCTCTGCAGGGTGCATTCCTCTCTTCTCTGTGCAGGATGCATCTGAAGGCTGCACCAATGGCTGACTAACGGTACAGGGCACTAAGGCTGGTGTAGACTCTGCTTTCCCCTCTGTTGTTCCTCTATACTCTGAAGGGTGACAGGAAAGCCAGCAGAAGTCTCTTTACCTTCTCATCTCACAAAGAAAACATTTGTTCTCCCCATAGACCTTGGTCCTCAGTGCACCTTGTTCTTGCTCCTTGTTAGTTGCTAACTTCCTCTTATCACTTAAAGAAAGGACAGAACATCTTCCCTAGGGTGTGTTCTGTTGCTGGCATCGTGAAGTCACTTAGGGAACTTGACAGCAAGCACCAGGACACCATCCTCTCCAGTCTGTCACCTGAGCTGGCTACTAGGTGACCAGTCAGTGGGCAGTCAATAGGGCAAGGACATGCTGCAGAAAAGGGCGCGTTACATCTTGAGGAGAATGAGGAAAGATGGTAGGGGATTTCATTACAGTGCTCAGAATGGTGCATGATATAAAATGTGTACATGCTCATGGATAGAGTTCCCTGGAATCCTCCAAAAACGTTAATACTTCTAGGTCCATGATAAGTTAAACCGTAATAGCACTGTGGGTAGAAGGAGATCATGGCATTAAAGACCTTCCCACCAAAGCCCAATAGGAGTCACATCACTTGCTTCCCTGAGCCCTCACCCTGTCACCTGGGGCATCCTGTCATGTCCTAGACAGGTTCACAGACTGGGGCTTGGGAACTGTTCATTGCACACACAAGTAGATGGTCTCAGACTTTATAATTATACAGAAGTGGATTCAGCTAGCCAACCAGTTTGAAGCACCTTAACTCATGTTTCCTATCCCTTTTCTAACCTCCCATGGTCTCCTCCCTCTGTCCCTCTTCCATCTCTTCTCAGCACTGGAGTTGACTGTTGGCCAAAGACAGAAAGGACACGCCCAGGAGCTCTGAGACGTCTTCCCCTGCTCCTTGGCGAAGGTGACTGGGAAAGGATGACTAGCTTGCAAAGATGAATGACAGGGCACAGTGCAAAAAGGAAGGGACAACAATTAAAACATGGCATCTGAGATTGAAGAACGTGTGTGTGTGTGTGTGTGTGTGTGTGTGTGTGTGTACACTGACACATGTATACATTTCTGCTTACACGACACACTGAACAACCAGAGGCAGCTGGTGTGGTGTACTCGTCCTAAGCAGTAGAGAGAGAAGCCAGGGTCCTACGTCTGGGTTGACCTCAGCTTTCTCCTCCATAGCTGTATGGCATAGGGCAACCTGCTTCCCTCATATCCCAAACTACATATATATATATATATCCTGAGGTTTAAATTTCTTCTCTGAGACTTTAGGATGGTGTTATGTCTGCTTTCGACAGTGACTCCTGAGAGTCTAACGTTGATTGAAACTATCTTATTAAGAAAACACTTTTAGCAACAATGACAAAAGCTTAAAATAAGTTTAGTTTGACAGAAAAGTAGCAACGTCAGAACCTAGCGCCCCCGTGTGCGCCACACTGGGTGTCTTCTGTGGGTAGCATGCTACAGCAGTGTGTATGTGACACTTGCCACACTGAATGGATGACACTTGCTTGGTACTGTTAACGAACATCTGGATCTCTTCATAGTCTTGCTGCTGTTTTTAGTGCTACTTTTTTTCTGTTTCAGGATCTCATTTGGGATGCTGCATGGAGTCACCTTGTCCTTTAAAGCTACTTTTAGCAGTCAGCACTTTCTCTGACTTTCCTTCCTGTGATGCTCTTGAGACCTGAGGGTCAATCTTTGTTTTCAACTTGCATAGAGACATGGCTTGAATACTGGCAGATCCGTCTCTGAGTGTGCCTGTGAGGATGAGGCTCAGTTAAAAAGCTTGAGGGGTATAGGGTTACGAAGCTGAGGACCGGTCCCTAGAGGGTCAGGTCTGTCCCAGAGAGCTCTAAATGTGACCCTCAATAAATCATTTCAGATATGACTTGGGCAGAATATCCTGGATTATTGAATTCAATGACAAGTGTCTTTCAAAAAGTGAAGAGAAGACAATGCAATGACAAGTGTCCATGTAGGGATGTAGCCACAACTCAAGGGATGCCTGGGAATGCAGCCACATCACACGGGATGCCTAGGATCTAGGCACAACCCGAGGGATGCCTAGGATCTAGGCACAACCCAAGGGATGCCTGGCGATGCATCCACAATGCAAGGGATGCCTGGAATTCAGGGAGCTTCAAGAAGCAGAGAATGGGCTTGCTTCTTGATTTCCATCCAGTGGTACTGGTTTCTGACTTCTGGCTTCCAAGCCTATGAGCAGATAATGTCTGTTGCTTTAGGCTATCTGTTTGTAGTAACACTGCAGAAGCCAAGACATCTGGGAAATTACTGCAGGGGAGAAACAAAGCAAATATATTTTAAGAGTGGGCAGTTTACATAAATGTAGAAGTAGAAATAGGTCCTGCCTGTGAAGACCGTGGGTAATAGTAACACAGGCCTGGGACATACTAGCTGCATGGACAGCTATACCCTACCTTATGCTGGGACAGGCATGGCTAGTCCATAGCAGTATTTTACCCATATGTGGGTTCCAAATTTCAATACAGGTCATTTGTAAGCTCTCAGGGATGGTCTATGATTTCTGTTATAACACTACTCACAATAGGATTCCTAGGCTAGGCAGGTACTTTTAATCAGCCTTGCTTTAATTCTCACACCAAGTTCGAAGTGGGTAGCTTTCTTCTTTACTTTGGTTGGTAGACAAGAAAACTTGACATTTTTCAGGGCACATGGCTATAATGTAAGCTATCTCTGTAACAAAGGCCAGAAAGAAACAGTGTATCAAAGGGCCTGGTTATTGTGACTCGGGGTTTCAGAAGCTTCAGTCCAGGGGCAGCTGGATCCACTGCTGTGAGCATAAGCAAGGAACATCATGTCATGACAGGAATGTGGTAGAGGACGGGCTCAGCTCATGGAGAGGAAGAGGAAGAGGAAGAATTCAAGAGTGACAGGACACAGGTTGTACTCCCAGTAACCTACTTCTTCCAACCAGGCTCCATCTCTTAGTACACTCATATTCTCACAATAATGCTGTCAAAATATGAGTGTATCAATGTATTACTCGACTAATAAAGTCAGAGGCCTCATAACCTAGTCTCCTCTGACTGCCAAGCAGCTAGGGACCAACCCTTCAACATATGGGTCTTTGGGTGCTGGATCTGGCATGGCTGTGTAAGGGCATTTGGGGAAGCATTTAGCATCCAAATCCTAACACTGTCATCCAAAGCCAAACTTTCGGACCCCAAGTTCAGCTGTGCTATGGTGCGCAATCACCTGGACTTGCTGGTCCTTACTTTCCTCCTCTTTGAAATAGGGCTATCTATCTCTGCTTGCATGAGAGTGCAGAGATGTCATTACCAAAGGTCAGGGACCCAGAAGCCTGGGTGGCATAAAGCCTACATGAACAGGACTAGCTGCCCAGTCACCTCACTGTTCTGCATCAGACAGAGACAGAGAGAAAGAGAGGCAGAGAGAGAGGGGGCAGAGAGAGAGAGAGGAAAAGAGAGAGAGAGGGAGAGAGAGCAAGGGAGAGAGAGAGGCAGAGAGAGAGAGGCAGAGAGAGAGAGACAAATGAAACAAAGGGAGAAGGCAACAGAGAGAGAAAAAGAAGGAGAGACAGAGACAGAAGGAAGCAGAGACAGAGAGATGAACACAGAAAGAGACTGGGGCATCTGACAGAGCCCCTGTGAAGCAGAGTCACAGGCTAGCTGCAGGAAACCTTGACTAGAAAATCAGCTCATTCCCTGACATATTTTAGCCCCACAACTTGGCCCTCTTGCTGTGCAGGAAACACCCCTGGTGTGGGGTCACCTTGACCTGGAGCTCTCCATAGAGTCAACATGAGTCAGAGTAAGGAATGAGAATTACAGAACTAACCGTCTCGGGTTAGCCAGGATTGCTTACTAGGAGTCAGATGGCCTGGATAGGAACCGCCGTCTGACCCATTGCCGAGGCAGTCTGAGTCCAGAGGGAAAGAGAGAAAGCACCCACACAGTTCAGAACCCAGCAGACCTGGGCTGGGATCCCTGTCTTTCTACCTTCGCTGCTGCCTTGGGTAAAGTGAGTCAGCGTGGCAGACTCGCTGCTCAGTAGACACTAGTTTGCTCGGTTATTCCTGTTGCCAAGGCCAGGTGCTGTCCTAGAGAGGAGGGGAGATGGAGTCAGCAGGGCTCCTCAGGAGATGCACTTGCTGCTGGCTCTGTTGCATGGCAAGTGGGGAAAGGGACAGGGCAGGACCTGTCGGAGGACCAAGTCTCCAGCAAAGAAAAAGACATCACACCTTCTAAGGAAGTCTGTCCAGTCCTTAAAGACAGCACCTCCAGCAGCACCTCCAGCAAGTTCTGAGCTGCAGGCCCCAGGAAAGACACTCTCCCTCCTTATCACAACTCATCTGCAGCAAAACATTGCCCTCCCTCCAGGCGCCACAGGTTGAGCCTTCTAATTACACCATTGTTGGGTTTTATTCAACTGAACAATAAATAACTCAAACATGGTCTGCTCAGAATGTGGTGGAGAGTAACCTGTGGGGAGGATGTGGCCTTAGGGGCTGGATGGGAACTGGGTCCTGGAGCTGTCTTCCTCAGTTAGGCCTTGGGATCGGCTTCTCTCCTTCCTAACTCTGCTTTGTCACACTGGATGCCTAGTGATTCAACTTCTCCTTTCTCTAAAATCATGGGACCAACTTGTTATTTCCCTCTCAGGGACCCTGGGATGATCTAATTAATGAATAAGTGACTATAACGTACTATCAAACACACAAACACATACACACACACACACAAACACATATAACATACAATAGAGTGTGTATGTGCATACACACATACCACTGTACACGTTGTATGTGTTTATGTGTGTCCGTGTGTGTGTATGCTCATGCATGTGTGTATAAAATGATAGTTTCTCATCACCATCTTCCTTAATGGCACTGGGCTTCCTTTGACAGATATGTTACCAGCATCCAAGGGTTTTCAACAGGGAGAAGGATATTTAATATTTATCTTGTTTCATTCCACTGATCAGCTTTCAACAGCTTTGAAGGCACAGGTGATAGGTGGGTTATACGTATGTTAGGATATTTTTAACAGATATCGACAAATGGATACTGCTTCCTTATTGATATGCATATGCATGGAATGATCACGGCAGCCTGGCTCTCAGCGTACCTTCTCTCTTATTCTCTCTCGGTGTGAACAACTGTTACGCTTCAGGCAACCAGCATTACAGAACGAATCACTTTATATTAGCTCATTTCATTCTTACAGAAACCTGCAAGGTAATTAAAAGGAATAATATTAGATAATGCATCATGCATGGGTTATTAGGGAGTTGTAAATTAAAGCAATGAGCAACCCTTCCCACCTGTTAGAGCAGCCCAAGTCTAGAGCACGGAGGCCATCCAATACTGTCTGGATGTGCTGTGACAGGCACCTTCAAGTGCAGGGGAACATGGCCTCTGGTAGATGGCTCCCGAGTTTCTTGTGAATTTTCTCATTTTGGTGATCATAGTTTGGCATTTACCTAAATGAACTGAAAGTTCATGTCCATTCAACAGGATGGCAATATCGTCTTTACATAGTTGCCCAGATTTGGAGGCCACCAGAGTCCTTCAGAAAGTGAACGAAGAGACTGGAGTACAGCCACACAGTGAAATAGTATTCAAGTGTAAAACAAATGTCTAGCCACTAAAAGCAAAGTATGGGTGTGGGGAGGAGGGGCTTAAATGAACACTTCCAAGTTAAAAGAACTCAAAAACGGTGCATACTCAAGTCTAGGGCATATTAAGTAGGGGAAAGTCACAGAAAGATCCATGGTTGCAGGAATTTGGAGGTAAGGATGGATGGGCAAGCAGAGCTCAGAAGGGAATGGGCACTACAGTTACTGGATGTTTGCCATTCTATGCTTGTATGAACTGGTAGGCTATACAACCCAAGAGGAAACTCTAATGTCCTGGTGGCAGTTATGAACCAATGTAGCTTTATCACTTTCAGAATATGCTTCCTGGGGTGACATGCTGACAGTGGAGAAGGCTGCGGGACAGGGGACAAAGTGTATGTGGAACCAGCCTGATTCCTGCTCAATTTTGTTTAACATTTTCATTTTCTCATGAAATCAAGTCTACCAAAAAAATAGGAAGAGTCTGATAGATAAATGCTTATGCTTACTAATTTCACTTTGAGCCAGGCTGTGAGTTATGGACTTTGGAACCACTCTGGTTCTCACAATAAATTCTGACAATAGTAACTGTGCTCATTTTTACACTGAGGAAGAGTCAAGGAAAAGAGCTCCTTTGAACACTTAATAGAATAGATGGGTCCAATTTTCCAGTTGCTGTTGTCCCGACTGCCAGCCTAGATCATTTAACCACTGCAATAGACTCTTACCCTGAAGTCCTCACCATCGCCTCTTTTCAGTACTGCACATCACTGCTCCACATGACATTGGCAGCACTTCATAATCCAACCATCGTCCATCTATCCTTCTGTCATGCATCCCACCCCATTTGCTGTCCACCATTATTTATCCATCAATTCCATTTATCTATCCAATCCAGTCTATCTACCAACCCATTCATCTATCTATACGTGTATCTATCAACCATCCACCCATCATCCATATTTTTGTTGGTCTTTCCCATTCCATCTGTCTCCTATCCCATCTGTACATTCATTCATCATCCATCCATCCATCCATCCATCCTTCCTTCCTTCATCCATCCACTCATCTATTCATCTATCCATCTACCTCATCCATCCATCCACCCATCTATCCATCCATCCGTTTACCCCATCTATTCATCCATTCATCC
>JADRCD010232301.1:0-12015 GCA_019843815.1 Montemys delectorum
TGGCAGGTAGGCTCAATCAGGAAAGAACGGTCTTCATTGTGCTGAAGCTGAGTATGGTTTCTGCCGACTAGTTACTCAGATGCTGGAGAACTATATTAAAACATGAAGGTCAAGGAATTTATTAACAGGATTGCTCTTATCCCAGAGATTGAAGCAATTAGGAGTTATGTATGTAGAACAAATCACAGCTAAGAGAGGTAGAAGGAAAACAGAATTTAAGTGAGAATTTTAAAAATGAGGTAAAAAAATACGCGAAAATTTTCTCCAAAAATCTGTTTTTCATTTTAGTCTCCATTCAATTAATCATCTTAGTCAAACACCTAATTTTGTTTGGTGTTGCTGTTTTCAACTACAGCAACCTGGATTATTATTCTATAAAAAATAATTAATTCTTAAGCCCTAGTCTTAGTTTTCTATTACTGTAACAAAACACTGTGACCAAGGCAACTTTTAAAAGGAATTATTTAATTGGGGCTTAAAGTTTCAGAGGGTGCAGGACTACTATCATGTCGGGAAATAGGCAGGCAGACAAGCCTGGTGCTGGGCAGTACTGAGAGATTACATGTTGATCCCTTAGCACAAGAGAACGTTCACTGGGAATGGCCTGGGCTTTAGAAACCTTGAAGCTCAGCACTCAGTGACACACACCCTCCACCAAGCCCACACCTCCTAATCTTTCATCCGTAGTTCTACCAACAGGGGTCTGGGCATTCAGACCTGGGAGCCATGGGGGCTGCTCTTGTTCACACCAGCACATGTTTCCTACTGTAAAGGAGATTTGAGGAAGGTCTTGAGCTGGCCTGTGTCTTGTCTTCTTTTCTGTGCTTAACTTGGACTTGTCTTCTCCGTGGTCGCCGCTACTTCTCTTACTTCACCCTAGATGAGGCCCAGAACACTCCGTGACCATTGGCTTTGCTTTGTTTGCCACCACTACAGTTTTAAACTGTTTCTACTCTTTACTTTTCTTATAGAATGCTGGCTAAAGTGAAGGCAAAGTGGGACATAAAAATATGAAATTGAAACCAAAACTTTATTTTGTACGGTTTTGAATTTTGTTTGAAACTTTGGTACTAAAAAGACACCTAGTTGATATGAATATGGGATAGGATAAGTTGATTAGCATCTTTAAAATAATTTTTATGAGATATACTTAGAATTAAATTAGAGTCATTCCTGCATCATAAGTGTGCCCCTCCCCCTTTAAAGATAAAGGTCCAGTGTTTTTTAAAGTTTTTAAAGATAGAAAGTCCAGTGTTGTGGTTCATGTTTGTAACATTCTGTTTGTAATAAAAGATCCCAGAATGAAACTATTATAGTAATTTATACTTGAAAATAGTAATTGACATACTTGTATAATTTTACTTTTTCCTGAGACATTTGTAAAACTTTTTTCTTAAATTGCTTAAGATATAAAAATGACTTTTTTCTAGTGACAACTAATGATTTAGTTACTGTCCAGAATTGAAATGTGCATTATTATAAATGTTGGACTAGGAAGTATAACAGAAGACTTAGTTTCAGTGATGGTATTTCCTTTTCTTCATTGTGAAGTTTGTGCAGCATATCATAGCAGTCGGTAGGCTACAATCATAGTGCTAGCCTTCTCTGCGTTGCTATGAATGGAATGTTTATCTTGGAGGGAAAATGCTGCATTTGTTTAACACACTTGAGAATGTTTCCTCTTCTCCCTTTCATATAGGTAATGAACTGAGAAAAACCTGTCACTCTAGAGGGCTTATACTAGTGTGCAGTTGAGAATTCAGGGATTGTTTTCAGATAGAGACACCTGTTTTAAATTATGATATTAAAAGTATAAACCTTAAATAAAACAACAAATAAAACTTTGCATCTTAATTGGGCATGTTATTAGCTTTTGACTTACAAGTTCCAACACATTTTGTTTCATGTTATTAACTGTGCTGCTTGACTCATGGATATTGTGATGTGATGTGAAAATTGAACTCTTCAATTCTAAATCAAATTTACCTGGTCTTAATTAATGTAGACAGCTTGAAATCTACAATAGTTTTTAAGTTATTACCCTAGAATGAAACTTGGGTCTTGTAGCCCAGTTTATTTTATAAATGTGTGGCCTCACTTAGGTGATGTATGCATGCATGCATGCGTGCATGTATGTATGTATGTATGTATGTATGTATATACACAGATATAAAGTTTAACTTATATTTATTTAAAAGTAACATTGTAATCAGCTTCCTAGTTTTTGTGTATGGTTTTTTATTTTTTAAAGTCTGTTGGATGGAGTGGTAGTTTTGCCTTTTCCAGTGATAAGAAATATGAACATTTGTTTTGAGGAAATAGTTCTTATGAAGAACTCTTTCTTGGAATTTTTCTTGGAATTACTGAGTGATATGAATTTATTTTCTCAGAAGTGTGCATCTAACATCCAAGTGGATAGCAGAGAACTTGATCGAAGAAAGACATTACAAGTTTCACTGCCTGCCAAACCTACAAATGATAATGATGAATTTGAAAAGCAAAGGACTGCTGCCATTGCAGAGGTTGCAAAGAGCAAAGAAGTAAGAAGAGGGTTTCGCAAACTTCTCCCATTGCATTCTCTGTAATTCCCTGTGGTCATTACTGCCTTTCACATAACTAACCCCCAGAGTCCTCACGCTCCTCTCTAGACATACCGGACAAGTAGAGGAAGACAGGTCATGCTCCTCTGGGTCAAGCCTGCCTGCTGTGTTCATTCCAAAGCACCTTGGCAGTCTTGTAAATATTTCTACTAGTGTATAATCCACCCAGTGTCCCTCCTTTCATTTCTTTCTCAGTGAAATAGCTAAACATATTTTTCTTTTGCATCCTAGTGGAGGGTTTCCTGTTATTAGTTGAGCTAATCTCCCTCTGGAATGCTTGCATTTGAAAAGGGCGATTTGTGGGGAATGAGTTCTGAGCTGGATCAATTAGTACATCAGAATTATATCTTGCTAGCTTATTTTTGTTAATTAGATTACAGCAAATATGTTAATCATAGGGATTATATGTGATTGTATGATGACACATGTACATGCACATATATGCTTTCCATCTTAGACTATAGTTGGCTAAGCTGGTTTTAATTTCTTGTTTACTTGGACTAGGTTTATTTTCTTTGTTGATTTTTTTTTCAGTTTGTTATGAATTTTTGTTTGTGAGTTTCTTGGATAGAAATCTTATTCATTAAAATTGAAATCGTTTCCTGTGCTCAAAATACAATGAACATCTGTGAGTAATCACTTTTCTACTTAACTTCAAAGCTTCACCAGAAAATTTGATCTTTGCTTGTTCTTCCTCATGTCTTCCTATTTTCAGTTTAGAGTAGGACCAAAAACAAACCCTCTGGTCCAGGTGTCCAAAGCATTTTATGCTAAACTGATGCAATTTTATGCCCTGTGTGCTTCAGCTGTCAAATTAGGAATAATAGTGAACTGCCATGACTGCTGTGGGGGTTGTGAGTCATATCAAACATCCATAGCCTCCCCAACACCCTGCACAGATTAGGACACCCCGTTGTGACCGTTACCACAAGTGTTGGTATTCTTCAGTATGCTTTTTATTCTAAGGTACTTTTTTTTTGTTGTTTTTTGAGACAGGATTTCTGGCTTGTCCTGGAACTCACTCTGTAGACCAGGCTGGCCTTGAACTTAGAAATCCACCTGCCTCTGCCTCCCTAGTGCTGGGATTAAAGGCATGCACCACAACTGCCAGGCTATTCTAAGGCACTTAAGACAATTAAATTAAGTATATTTTTATGTAGTTTATATGAAATATATTCATTTCCACCTAAATATTATCTGATGTTTTAGATTTTAAACTTTAGAAGATGTTTGATTTAACCTGTTCCATGGATTCATGCGCATCTCAAGCTTTCTTTCTAAGGTTTTATTTGCTGTAGTTACATATGTCTATATATTGGAGCATGTGGTTTATATTATAATGTACTTCAGTGTTATAATTGATCATGTTTTCTTTATAAGTATAAGGAATCATACCTTTTAGGATAGAAACAGATTTCAAAATTCCTCAATCTGTGTATGAAATTGTTGAAGTTCTGAGTTAACTAACTCAGGACTTATCCTGTATTATCCAGTAGCAAATTTAAGGAGTAAATTGACATTATGGATGATCTACATTGTAAATAACAAAACACACAGATAAATTTCATACAGCAGTTTTACACACACACACACACACACACACACACACACACACACACACACACACACCCCTTATGCCTCAGGATAATGAAATTTGATCGGTGATTTGAAGGAGATGAGATAATTAACTGTTATAGCTAAGGAAGAATGACTTTTAGAAAGAAGAAACCTTCACAAGGCCGAGGTCCTTTCCTCCTATTGATGATCGAATTTGCAATCCTCTACTATACACATGCTGCCAGAACATTCAGTCCCACCCTGTATATTCCTTGATTGGTGGTTGGGTCCCTGGGAGCTCTGAGGGTACTAGTTAGTAATTGTTGTTCATCCTAAGGGGCTGCAAACCCTTCAGCTCCATAGAACCTTTCTCTAACTCCTTCATTGGGGACAGTGTACTCAGTTCAATGAATGGCTGTGAGCCTCTACATTTGTATTAGTCAGGTATTGTCAGAACCTCTCAGGAGATAGCTATATGCTTGTCCTTCCTTCAGTCTCTGCTCCATAGTTAATCTCTGCCACTCCTTCTGTGGGTATTTGGTTCCCCTTTTTAAGAAGGAATGAAATGTCCACCTTTTGGTCTTCCTTCTTCTTAAGTTTCTTGTGGTTTGTGTGTCGTTCTTCCTGTATTCCAAACTTCTGGGCTAATAACCACTTATCAGAGAATGTCAGGGCCAATAAATGGGAGAGGGTGGGGTGGCAGGCATGGGGAGAGGGGAGGCAAAAGGGGTTTGTTCTTGTTGTTTTTGTTTGTTTGTTTTTTGGAGGGGAACCTGGGAAAGGAAAAATTTACATGTAAATAAAGAAAATATCTAATATAAATAAAACAAAACTAAAAAAAAAAAGAACTAAATATACATGATGTGGTAAAAGCACAAAAAAAAAGTTAGAGATCAGCTTGGAAACAAAAAGACCCTATATAAACAAATAAACAGTATGTTAAATATCTGAAAAAAAAAAGAAGAAAGCTGCAGAAAAGGCTGAAAGGACACTGGCTTATTACTTAGAAAGTTCAAGCTTTTGGTCTTTTTTCATAGCAATAACATCAGCCAATCTATATCTAAAAGGGCTACTTCTGACTGCTTCATTGAAATGGGTTATAAAGAAGGAAGATTGGAGTTGTAGACAAGATGGGAGATTACCAAATTGATTCTGGAAAAGATGTGACAGTATGTCTTTTTATTCTCCATAGGCTGAGCAAAATTGTTGGCTTCAGAAATTTTGAAATTAGGGAGGCTTCTGAAAGATACAGGGAATTACAGCAGCAGAGAAGTAAAGAGTGACTAAAGATTTTACACTAAGATATTATCAGGATACCTTGAAATCCAGATTAGAGTCGGGGATATGTAAGTGTTGCTTTGTTGGAGTAGGTGTGGCCTTAATTGGAGTAGGTGTGTCACTATGAGTGTGGGCTTTAAGACTCTTGTCCTAGCTGTCTGGAAGCCAGTCTTTCCCTAGTGGCCTTCAGATCAAGATGTAAGATCCGAGCTCCTCCCACACCATGCCTGTCTGGATGCTGCCATGCGCTCACCATGATGATAATGGACTGAACCTCTAAACCTGTAAGCCAGCTCCAATGAAATGTTGTCCTTTATAAGAGTGCCTTGGTCATGGTATCTGTTCACAGCAGTAAAACCCTAAGACAGATGGTATTAGGCTAAGTCAGATCACCAAAGGAATGGATGTTTATAGAAGAGAGAAAAGGTAACACATGCGATAAGATTTTAGTTTTGGAGGATATATGAATTTAAGTCAGTTCCTCCAGACTGGTCATTAATATAGAGAGAAATAAGACAATGTGGGTATGTGTCATGGGTAAGGGAGTGAGGAGTGCTTACCAAGGGGAGTTGAAAAGTGTTGTAGGTTATTGATTGATGCTGGGGCATTAAAGTTATTGACTCCCTCTACACAAACTGGTGTGGTAAACATTTGGAGTTTTTAAAAGTAAGAGAGCAAGCTTAGTCAACAGGGACAATAGCAAAGCAGTGATTGGAGAATTGGAGCATGAGGTGTGAAGGTGTGTGGGCTGTGAAATACAGTAAGATTGCTAGGCAGTTAGGATGGTCTTAGGGATGCCTACTCCACCCACCATGATGTTGCCGCACTGCTCTGCATTGTTTATGGCTTGGGAGTTGCAGTTATTTTAAATCCTTGAAGCAACTGAAAATGCTGCTTTTTTAACCCACAGAATGCAAAGATAATGTTAAGGAAATAAAATTGGCACATTTCATTGTCCCCCAAAACAAAAGCACTTTGGAGTTGTGGAATATAAATCTTAATTCAAACAAGTCAGACTCCAGACTTTTTACGTAACTGTGTTCTACTGAAATAGTAATTACCATGTGCACTGGAGCATTTGCCCTGTGCTGTGGTGTTGAGGTAGCGCTGTTGTGATGTGCACTGGAGCATTTGCCCTGTGCGGTGTTGAGGTAGCGCTGTTGGTGACTTCCTTTAGTCCTCACAGGATCGAGAAGCACTGAAAGAAGAAAGTTAAGTGGTTTGCCTGAGGGAAGGAGCAGAGATTCCCATGAACTAGCTTAGCTTGTCTAGACAGTTCAAAGCTGAGTGTCCTGTGCTGCAGTGCCCTCCTAATGAGCGTCACTCATGTTTATATAAACCACGTTTTTAAACAGTTAAACTTGTAATGACAAGGAAGACTTTTATTTTTGCTGAAATTTCGTAAACCCAAAATTGAATAGTAATATCCAAAAACTGTTTTATCTTCAAGTACTGAAAATGTTGTTCATTAATGTATGTCTAGCAGTAATTTCTCATTTTTTTCCTATCAATTTTGTAGACTTTACTTCCAATTAGACAGACATTGGTTACCTCCAAGATAAGAGCGCCACCACGGCTGAATCAATGGGGATAACTTGACTGTTGTTGTAGTGAAAGTATTGACTTCACAGATAGGGATAAAAGAAACCCAAAGAAAAGCAACCAGTTTCCTGACTAAAAGCTGGAAATGTCGTTGGCACTCCTAGTAGTTTCATTTTTTTGTACACACCAAAGATCTAAAGATGCTTTGGAGCTGTGACTCCACTCTGATTTTAAGAGGTTCTAGGATCTTTAGGGAGGCAGAATTTAGCTATGAAGACCTCTTAAAAGAAAATTTCTGGTCAAGCAAATAGAATTTTTGGCCTAGGGAACAACCTAATATTCTAGTGGGGACAAGTCAGTTTGCTCTATTTTAGGAATTTGATGACCTGAGATAATGACCTCTCTTGCCTTCCTCTTTCATTACCTGTGTGACTTTTCATACTAGTAAATTGAATAAGATTGTGAAATTGTTTACTGTCAAAGAGTAAAAAGATAAAGCCACCACCTGAGGTAGAATAGAAAGAATTATATGTCTTATCTTTGTGTGTATGTTTCTGAACATACCCACTTGACAAAAAGAGACTGCTCCACCTGGGAATCCTTCTCATATTCAATCATCAAATCTAGACACTATTGTGGATGCCAGCAAGTGCTAGATTACAGGAGCCTGATATAGCCATCTCCTGAGAGGCTCTGACAGTTCCTGACTAATACAGAAGTAGAGGCTCACAGCCATCCATCGGACCGAGTACAGGGTCCCCAATGAAGGAGCTAGAGAAAGGACCCAAGGAGCTGAAGGGTTTGCAGACCCTTAGGACAAACAACAATATGAACTAACTAGTACCCTCAGAGCTCCCAGGGACTAAAACTCCAACCAGAGAGTACACATGGTGGGACTCATGGCTCCAGCAGCATGCGTATAGCAGAGGATGGCCAAGCTGGTCATCAATGGGAGGAGAGGCCCTTGGCCCTGTGAAGGTTCTATGCCCCAGTGTAGGGGAATGCCAGGGCCAGTAAGCAGGAGGGGGGGTGGGATGGTGAGCAAGGGGAGAGGGGGAGGGAACAGAGGTTTTTTTTAGTTTTAGGTTTCTTTTCTTTTCTTTTTTCTTTTTTTTGGAGGGGAACCTGGGAAAGGAGATATTGTAAATAAAGAAAACATCTAATAAAAAAATAGAAAAAAAATAAAAAGGTTAAATAAAGTCAACCATAGGTCAAAAGGTCAAGCAAGCAACCAGTTGATAGAGAGTGAACATAAGAAAATGCAGGGAAGATAAAGGAGGAACTTCAGGTTAAAGGTGTTTAGGACACCATGGAGGAGGAGAAAAGTCTTTTTGCCTTCTGGGACATCAGTGGAGTGGGACAGTCAACTGGGTACTTTCCCTCTGTCTCTGAGCTAGCAGGCTTTTACCTTACCTTGTGGTTCCTGAGTCTTCACTGATAAATAGAACAGTGAATGTTTGGGATTTTCTTTTAATTTCTCATTTTTTACATTCTACTTTATATTTTTATCTAGTTCAAAATAATTTTTCAATGTTGAATAAATTAAGATGCTTCTTTACTATAATATTTATTAATATATAATATATACTAAAAATTATCTATAATGTGCTTTTCTTAATTAAAATATATTCTCAACAATTGTCATAGTAAAATATCAAGTTTTAACTTGCTTTTAATTTTACCAAAGGTATCACACAGAAAAATATAATAAGATTTCTCTTTTGATAAGTCAGCTGTGGGATGCTTTTCAGCTATGATCTTGTATCTTCCCAAGTCTGTGATCTTCATGTTCCATTTTTTTCATAATAATTTTGAAAAGAGATGATTAATGAAATTAAATCATGTATCAAGTTTATTCAAACATAGCAAAATGATGACTATAGAGACTCAACCTTTTATATATAGTTGGTAAGGAATGACATATATGATGAGTGTAAAGAAGGAGTTAATAAATAAATTCTATTCTTTTTTCATGTTACATTTAATTTCTAAGATTATATAATGATCCACAAGAGACATGACACACTTTAATTGACTATTGGGTCAGTTTAGTACTTTGTTTAGACTAACCTTGAGCTGTAGCTAGCTCTAGGGCTTAGATCCAAGATGTATTCAAATATTTTACTGGAGTAATTTAGACAACTAATCTTTATGACGTTTATATCATCTCATTTTAGTCTGTATTGATGCACACATAGATTTGTTTTGGTGACTTAATTAAAAATCTAGTTTTTTTTTTTTTTTGCCCTGCCTGAACCTGTACAAAGAAACTATTATAGCTTATAGATGTTTATTCTCTATGCTATTTATAAGTGTCAGTTATTTTACTTTTTACTTGTAAAAAATAATTAAGCTAATTTAAGTGATTAATTTTTCCGGGTTTTTAAAGTACTATCTTTGTTTGTATGACTGCTTGAAACTACTATTTACTTACGTCTGTTTTATTTTTCTCTTATTTAAAGACCAAGACATTTGGAGGAGGTGGAGGTGGTGCCAGAAGTAATCTCAACATTGGTGCTACCAGTCACCGAAACAGGGAGGTTTTACAGAAGGAAAAGGCTTCCAAGTCAGAGGGCAAACACGAAGGTGTCTACAGAGAACTGGTGAGTGTGTATTTTTGTCGAGGTGCTATATAAATTACATTCCCCCGCCCCCTGCAGTGGATGGAGAGGCATAATTATTTGTTTTTTTTTTTTTTGTTTATTTGTTTCTACTATAAAAATGCATGAGGTCATGTTTTCTTTGCCATATTATTGTCCTAAGAGCTTATTCTAATATAGCAGAAGCTTTTCTTTTCTTTTTCTTGCTTTGGATTTTCAGTGAAACTTACTATAACTCAGGTTCTTCCTTGACTATCAGTGTGGAGAAACAGTAAGTCAGAATGTTGTGTTAGTGTGACGGTTTTGCTATAGCTATGAATGAAACTTTGAGTAAACAACAGTTAAATGGATAGCTGGCTTTATGTAAGTCCTTAGCATAGCTGTTTCTTTGTTCTTTGTAGGTTGATGAGAAAGCCCTGAAACACATAACCGAAATGGGCTTCAGTAAGGAGGCGTCCAGGCAAGCGCTGATGGATAATGCCAACAACTTAGAAGCAGCACTGAATGTCCTTCTAAACAGCAGTAAACAGAAACCTGTCATGGGCCCTGCTGCTAGAGGTATAGAGCAAGATATGGGAAGGACCAAGGCCAAGTTCTATACTTTGAGGGCTATGGCTGTAGAAAACACTGCTTCTTAGAAGCATGAGGCTTGGAAACATACAGGTCATGCAGGTTGCTTCCTGTGAGTGTTTCTCATCTCTATATAGACTGTGTCTAATAGTGACTTTTTTAGCAGAGCTGTTAGAGGTAAGAGAGAGACCATGATGCACACACTAACTTGTTCTAATGGTTATGTTTAGATCTGTGCCATTTTTATTAAAGACTTACCACTGTCTAAACCTCCTAAAATTAACCAAACAGGATCCTTTACTTGGATAAACTGTTATTGTTTGAGAAATAGATTGAGAAATATCCCTGTACATGACATAAATAATCATACATATGCATTTTAGTATATAGAGTGGTATTCTAAATTTTCTGTGAATGCATGAGCCGCCTTTAAGTTACAGCAGTGTTTACAGTGTTTTACTATGCACTGATATAATTATGGTAAGCTTGACAAGTCACCCTTATTTTTTGTAGAAAGAAAATACATTTTAAGATAAAGTCTTTTTCAATTAAAAAAAGTGGTATATGTTTATTTTAGTCTATCTTGTGTTCATTTGACAAATCTTTGGTAGATCATATAGGATAGTAAAAGTACTTCTTAATAGCTTTAGTTAAAGCATTGTTATTGTTAAAGAAATTGGTGAGATGAGATGGTGAGAAGAGATGTATATGCAGTCCTAGTTACAACATTGCTGAGTGTGTTTTAGTGATCTTTTCTTTTGCCTTTCACATGCTATGTATGTGTATATATGTGCTTTTCAACCTAAGGAAGGGGGAAAGGCAGGGGTCGAGGACGTGCAGAAGATGAAGAAGACCTGGGAAATGCAAGACCCTCAGCACCAAGCACATTATTTGATTTCTTGGAGTCTAAAATGGGAACTCTGAATGTCGAAGGTAGGCTAACTTGAAAATAGCATTAAAAATATATCAGTTTCCTTTTTTTTTTTTTTTTTAGATATTTTCTTTATTTACATGTGAATTTTTCCTTTCCCAGGTTCTCCTCCAAAAAACAAACAAACAAAAACAACAAGAACAAACCCCTTTTGCCTCCCCCTTCCCCATGCCTGCTACCCCACCCTCTCCCACTTATTGGCCCTGGCATTCCCCTACACTGGGGCACAAAACCTTCACAAGGCCGAGGTCCTTTCCTCCTATTGATGATCGAATTTGCAATCCTCTACTATACACATGCTGCCAGAATATTCAGTCCCACCCTGTATATAGTCCTTGATTAGTGGTTGGGTCCCTGGGAGCTCTGAGGGTACTAGTTAGTAATTGTTGTTCATCCTAAGGGGCTGCAAACCCTTCAGCTCCATAGAACCTTTCTCTAACTCCTTCATTGTGGACCATGTACTCAGTTCAATGAATGGTTGTGAGTCTCTACATCTGTATTAGTCAGGTATTGTCAGAGCCTCTCAGGAGATAGCTATATGCTTGTCCTTCCTTCAGTCTCTGCTCCATAGTTAATCTCTGCCACTCCTTCTGTGGGTGTTTGATTCCCCTTTTTAAGAAGGAATGAAATGTCCACCTTTTGGTCTTCCTTCTTAAGTTTCTTGTGGTTTGTGTGTCGTTCTTCCTGTATTCCAAACTTCTGGGCTAATAACCACTTATCAGAGAATGCATACCATGTGTGATCTTTTGTGATTGGGTTACCTCACTCAGGATGATACTCTCCAGATCCATCCATTTCCCTAAGAATTTCATAAATTCATTGTTTTTAATAGCTGAGTAGTACTCCATTGTGTAGATGTACCACACTTTCTGTATCCATTCCTCTGTTGAGGGACATCTGGGTTGTTTCCAGTTTCTGGCTATTATAAATAAGGCTG
>JADRCD010232301.1:12115-33922 GCA_019843815.1 Montemys delectorum
TACCACACTTTCTGTATCCATTCCTCTGTTGAGGGACATCTGGGTTGTTTCCAGTTTCTGGCTATTGTAAATGAGGCTACTATGAACATGGTGGAGCATGTGTCCTTATTACATGATGGAGCATCTTGTAGGTATATGCCTAGGAGTGGTATGGCTGGGTCCTCTAGTAGAACTATGTCCAATTTCCGGAGGAACCGCCACACTGATTTCCAGAGTGGTTGTACCAGTTTGCAATCCCACCAGCAATGAAGGAGTGTTCCTATTTCTCCGCAACCTCTCCAGCATCTGCTGTCACCTGAGTCTTTTATCCTAGCCAATCTGACTGGTGTGAGGTGGAATCTCTGAGTTGTTTTGATTTGCATTTCCATGATGACTAAGGATGTTGAACATTTCTTTAGGTGTTTCTCAGCCATTTGGTGTTCATCGATAGAGAATTCTTTGTTTAGCTCTATGCCCCATTTTTTAATAGGGTTATTTGGTTCTCTGGAGACTGACTTCTTGAGTTCTTTGTATACATTGGATATTAGCCCTCTATCAGATATAGGGTTGGTAAAGATCTTTTCCCAATTTGTTGGTTGCCGTTTTGTCCTATTGACAGTGTCTTTTGCCTTACAGAAGCTTTGCAACTTTATGAGGTCCCATTTGTCAATTCTTGATCTTAGAGCAGAAGCTATTGGGGTTCTCTTCAGGAAAATTTCCCCTGTGCCTATTTGCTCGAGGTTCTTCCCCACTTTACTTTCTATTAGTTTCAATGTATCTGGTTTGATGTGGAGGTCCCTGATCCACTTGGACTTGAGCTTTGTACAAGGAGAAAGGAATGGGTCGATTTGCATTTTTCTACATGTTGACCGCCAGTTGAGCCAGCACCATCTGTTGAAAATGCTGTCTTTTTTCCACTGTATGGTTTTAGCTCCTTTGTCAAAGATCAAGTGACTATAGGTGCATGGGTTCATTTCTGGGTCTTCAATTCTGTTCCATTGATCAGTTTCTTTTTAAAAGAACAACCGCATTCACATGTGTACAAAATTCTTTCTATTCTGGGTGGTTGTTTAGAACTTTTATAGTGAATTTCATGTGGCTAAAACACAGAAGAAAGTTTTTTTTTTAATTTATTTTTTTATTAGATTTTTTCTTTACATTTCAAATGATATCCCCTTTCCCCATTTCCCCTCCGAAAAAAAACCTATTCCCTTCCCCCTCCCCTGCTCCCTGTTCACCAACACACCAGCCCGTCCTCTCCTGCTTCCTGGCCCTGGCCTTCCCCTACACTAGGGTATAGAACCTTCACAGGGCCAAGGGTCTCCAGGAGAAAGTTTTAATTGTTACATTCTGAAAACAGATGCCAGCTTACTTTGCTCTTAATACATTGGAAGGCTAGATGTGTAAGCAGATAGTTGCGTTGGAAAATTTACTGTAGCTTATCCTCGTATCACTCACGTCATTTCTGAAATTTGGTCTGTTTGTTTTTCTTCACTTGTAGCTAAGTGTATGAAACTGTTGCTGGGAGAATATGCTTTCCCATCTGTTTCCCATGATATACAGGAATGAGTAACATAAATACTGCAAGGGGCAATAAGTGTGTTAAATATGTATCTTTTTACAGGGGTAGAATATGAGAAATGTTTTCAAATATTGTGTTTAAAATATTAAAGATCAAAATCATGTTATCTTTTAGATTTACTTTTTTAATTCAGCCAAATAAATTTAGAAGAAGCAAAATACTTTCATTTTAAAATATTTTTTATTGAATTTTTCTTTATTTATGTTTCAAATGTTATCCTCTTTCCTGGTTCTCCCACACCTTGGAAATCCCCTATCCCATGCTCCCTCCCTATGCTTCTATGAGGGTGTTTCTCCCACCCTCCTACTCACTCCTGTCTCCCCGCCCTAGTGTTTCCCTATAGTGGGGCATCGAGCCTTCACAGGACCAAGGGCCTCTCCTCCCATTGATGCCCAACAAGGCCATCCTCTGCTCCATATGTGGCTGGAGCCATGGGTCCCTCCATGTGTATTCTTTGGTTGCAAAATGTATTTAATACAAAATTTAAGTGTCTGTATTTCATGAAAATTGGAGTTAGTCATTGAATTTTACATTTTATATATATAAATTTTATATATACAAACTATACATGCAAATATAAGTATATATATTTATAAGCATTTATAAATACTTATATTTGCATGTACAGTTTACATACATAAATAGATTATATAATATCTAAATTATAGAAAAGGCATTTTGAAAATGTTTAAAAAATGAATATTTGATATAAACAGTATGTAGAGGATAAAACAGTAGAGCAGTGTTTACCAATATAAGACTGGCCCTTTAGTCTCTATTACTGTGTAACAAATGACTGGACAACTAAGGTTTCAGTTGAGTTTGTGAGCTAAGCTGGTGTCCATGTTCCTGTCACAGGCTCATGTGCCATAAGCTGTGAAATCTGTTCCTCACGTGGACGATGTAATGAGGTTTTGCTTCCACAAGGTCATTAGGGGAGTCTGCTGCATCTTCACATCTCACTGTTTTCTGATTGACTTCTTCTCAGTATCTTAAGCCTCACACCCTCTAAGGGCCCCATTCAAACCTCTGTTGATCATTTCATCTCTGATTCCTGTATTTGCATCCTAAGGTATCTCCTAAATCATGACTTTGATTTCATATTTCTTTTTAGTGGGATTGAGTATGTACCTCATCTGTGATTTGGCATATGGAAATGTAATATTGTAGTTTATAACTATGCCAGATCATATCTGATTAACATATTATGATATTTTCTGCTAAGCCCTCTTATTTCGTGCATTTTAAAGTTTATATTAAATATATAACATTCACTAAGTAAATAATTAAATCCTCTTAATATTCATTTCCAAGCTCCAAAGTTGAATTATTGTTTTCTCTCGTAAATGGCAGTACGTTTTCAGACATATTTGTAATCTGTAATAATGTTTGCACTTTTATTTGAAAACTTTATTGTCAGAATAAGGCCAACTAGTTCTTTGAATGGGTTAGGCACTACTTTAATCAGGGTGACACAGAATCACTGCTGCTTTCCTGTGTTGTTATAATACTGTCTTGGTAGACATTGATTCCATCAACTGCATCTTACTGTCCCAGGCTCTAATGGACACCATACAGAAGAGATCCATGTTTCCACACATAAATATAAAAAGCTGTATAGTAAATGAATATAGTCATTGACAGACGGCATTGTGCTTATCGATTTTCTCTGTTCTCCTGGTGGTGAGTTCATGGATACAGTAAAGATCGTAGGATTGACAAGAGAGCTTGATTTGTGGTTGTTCTCAAGTGTACTTTTTTAGCATAATGTTTTGTTATTCTTTCTTTTGTTAATATACTTCACTAAGTGACACCATTCTTAACTGAGTTTATAGGAAAGAACAGTTGAGACCAGTGTGTGAACAGGTGATTAGATGATTTTGCAATTTCCTTGTTTCCTTTTAGTTGGAGTTAAAGCCTGGAATATAGTACTTGGATTATATTCATCACTGATAGTAGGAGATGTTAAACATTTTTTTAAGGAACATCTAGAAAGCTTTTCAGGTTAGTCTTCACAACATATAATGGATAGATAAGCTTCTGAAGATTGTTATGACCCCATGATTTGGCTTAGGTTTATATCAGCATTGTTATTTGGATCTTTATGGAGGTGTATAGATTTAGTGTTTGTGACTAGGAGGCATAGCTCCGTGATCAGCACTTGCTCAGCATGTCTCAGGCCCTTAGTTCAATTTTCAGTAATACACAAACTTGCACACACACACACATATACACGTACACTTACATACACATATACACATATACATGCATGTGCAAACTCATGTACATATAATACACACCTCACACCCGTGTACACATGCATGCACACACACACGAACAATTCTAATACTATTGTTGAATACCAGAGTTTCCTTAGCATCTGTGTTTTGATTCTGTTCACTTCAAGCTTCCTCAGGATTTTGTTTAGTTTTAGGATTCCCAAAAGTCAATGGTTGGCTTAACAAGTGTCTCCCTTTAGTTTCTAGAGTTGTGATAAACACCATGGCCACAAGCAACTTGGGAAGAAAGGTCTAGGAAATCACAGTAGGAGGTCAACATAGGAGCCTGTAGACAGTCACTGAAGCAGAACCATGGAGGAATGCTGTTTCCTGACTGGCTCCCCATGGCTTGCTCAGCCTGCTTTCTTATATAGGATCACCTGCATAGGGCTGGCAGCATCCACAGTGCCTGGCCGACCCATAGCGGTCACTGACCAAGAAATGCCGCACAGACTTTCCTCCAGGCCAGCGTGGTCAAGGCCGGAAGAAGCTGACAACAAGCTGAAGCACAGCAAGCTGGCGCTCGACAGACTGCCTGTGCCATTGTGGTTATGCACTTCTAAACTGAACTTGTAAAACCCAAAGTGCGACAACATCATGCTGGAGAGTGGGAGATTTCATATCTGACCTTATGTGGCAGATAACAGTTAAAACGTAGGCATGCTGCTGGGCGGTGGTGGCACACGCCTTTAATCCCAGCACTTGGGAGGCAGAGGCAGGTGGATTCTGAGTTCGAGGCCAGCCTGGTCTACAGAATGAGTTCCAGGACAGCCAGGGCTACACAGAGAAACCCTGTCTCGAAAAACCAAATAAAAAAAACAAAAAAACCAAAAAAACATGTAGGCATGCTAATCACATTCCTAAGTCATATCAGTGTGCCAAAATATAGAATACAAATATTTCCAAGTGTTTTGTTTGAGGAATATTGAATGTGTATCAGATTCTGTAGTGTTTTAAATTTGTTGAGGAAACATATTATCCTTTAAGGATAAGTTTTTTTTTCTGTTAAATTTAATACAAATTAGTAATACATGTACTTTCATATCATATGTAATTTCTCTAGAAGGTCCAGGATGCTACCACTCTTCAGTTTTATTTTTATATATTTCCTCAGAAGTAACTGATCACTTCTTAGAAAATGTCTTCTAGTATTAGCTTTAAAAACCTTTCTTTTTCAGTGCAGGCAGATGAACCCAGCGCTTCGTGCATACTAGCCAAGTATTTGAAAACTGAGCTACATCTCTAGTCTGTGAGGAACTGTGACCTGGAAGTGTCAGCCAGATAAATGCTTTGTTCCACATGTTGTTTCTCAGGGCGTTTTATCAGGACAGTAGAATGACTACTTCCTTGTGATTTCCAGGCTGCATATTGCACAGATCTTAATTATTTTACATGCATTACCTATATATTTTCTCTTCTTTCTTTCTTTCTTTCTTTCTTTCTTTCTTTCTTTCTTTCTTTTTTTTTTTTTTTTTTTTTTTTTTTTTTTTTTTGAGACAGAGTTTCTCTGTGCAGCCCTGGCTGTCCTTCAACTCACTCTGTAGACCAGGCTGGCCTTGAACTCAGAAACCCACCTGCTTCTGCCTCCCAGATATTTTTTTAAACTAGTAATTTAGTTAGCAATAAGCTACATACATCTTCAGAATTTGCTAGGAGCCAAACTGCCAAAGGACTTAGGTGTTAAGAGAGTCTATACAATAACCTGAAAAGAGATTATGTGAGTTCTGTGAGTTCCTTCCGGATGACAGCTTCATTAGAATACTATTAGCTGTGCTCTTAATTCAAAATGGTCTAAATGTGCATTCTTGTGAAGTTTTGAGATTTTCTGTATGGGTATTACATATCAGATAATTGAATATTAGTTACTTGTGGAAGATTACCTCAGTTGAAAAGACTGCTTTCTAAATTTATATCATTTTATTTTGAGGCGTAATATATAACTAACTTTCTTAGATATTTTGTTTTATTAAATAGAAACTTAGTAAAACATGAGATTTTCTTTCACTTTTACTGTTCTAAGATTTTCTCTATATAAAATGATGGTTGCTATGTATGGAGAACTGCTGTGTTCTAGGAACCGTGCAAAAGGCTTGCCAACACTAAATAATGTTGTGATTTCCATGTGCTTGAGAAGGGAACTAAAGAGCTCTAAGAACTTAAGAACTGGGATTTGGGATATTTTTTATTTTCCAATCCATAACGTTCTTTGACTTGGCATTTCTGAGCAGCTATTTATGTTGGGAAACAGCAGTCAGGAGCTCAGCTTCAAGACATAATAAGTCTGTACAATCAAAGAGTGAGATCAATAAGCAGTCGATTTAGAGATCAAGCCCAGGTGCAAGAGCCAGCAGCAGCACTTGAGCAGCTGCTGTGAATGGAAGCAGTTCGAGGAGGGTGCTGAGGGAAGAAAGGACAGTGCGCCATCAGACAAGGACCAGAGCAAGTGGGAGACCTGCTGGCCTTCTCATTTTCCTGCTACTGTGTGTAGTTATGTTTGATTTCAGGCTATCGGCAATCTAAAAACTAACTCAGATATTTTCATGAAAATTTAAAAATCATCTTTTGTAAGCCGTTCAAGCTGAGTCCAGCACCTCTTTACAGACCCTGATTACACTCTCACAGACATTGTAAAGGGGCCGATTTAGAACTTAAGCTAGGTAAACAAAGGCTGTATGGACAATGGAATGGATGGTTGAAGAGAGTCATCCAGAACAGAAGTTTAGTAGGACCGAATCTCTGACAAGCAGCAGCTGAGGGGAGGAGGTATGTGGTCTCATGGTCTGCAGGTAACAGGGAAGCCTTTGCTGCCAGAGCAGCCCTGGTGGGCAGGTCACTCATACCTGCGCTGCCCAGAAAGGGGCCAGCCTGGGGAGGACTGTGCCCAGCTGACCCTTGCCATTTTACCCTCATTCAGCGCACACCACAGCCTTTAGGATGGAACTTTCCACAGGCACAGTGGGTCTCCACTCCCTTAGCTAACTCTCTAAAGGAATACCTCACAAATACTTCATGTTTTTTCTTTTTTTTTTTTTTTTTTGGACTTTTTTTTTAAGATTTATTTTGTTTATTTTATGTGTATGAGTACACTCTAGCTGTACAGATGGCCATGAGCCATCATGTATGTGGCTGCTGGGAATTGAACTCAGGACCTCTGCCAGCCCTGTTCGCTCCGGCCCCGCTCGCTCTGACGTAATTCACTGTAGCTGTCTTCAGGACACTCTAGAAGAGGGTGTCCAATCTCATTACGGGTGGTTGTGAGCCACCATGTGGTTGCTGGGATCCGAACTCAGGACCTTCAGAAGAGCAGTCAGTGAGTGCTCTTACCCGGTCAGCCATCTCGCCAGCCCTGCATGTTTTTTCTTAATCCAACTATTTGACAACCAAAATTGACCATCACAAATGGGTTTAGGTCAGTGGAGTATTTCTTCCTCTGGACTCTGCAATTTTTTATGATTTCTTTTGTCATTTCTATTTTATGTGTGTATACATGTCTGCATACATGCTTTGTGTGCCTGCAAAGACCAGAGCAGGGCTTGTGATCCTGTAGAACTCTACTTCTAGGTGGCTGTGGGCTGTGAGTCCGCTGGAAGCAAGAGCAGGAGGCACTTCTAATGGCCATAGCTTCTCGGTTTCCACACTACGGTACTTTTTAAAGAGTTTATTTTGTTTGTAAACTATTTATAAAATACATGTGATGATTTAATGACTTAATGTGTACTTGTTAGGAATGATGGTTTCTGTCCTTATGCTCTACAGTTTATGTCAGAATCATAGAAGATACATTTATAGAAGAGGTTTTTAATAGAGGAAACAAAGTATATAAAGTTTAAACGGATAAACTTTTAGAGTAGGATCTATGATCATTATAAACTGTACTTAGTATTTTAAAGATTTATACAAAATATCCTGATTTGTACAACTGGCAAAAAAGTAGTTGAGATTTTTGAAGTATAAGAGATATATAATCTCTCTCTCTCTCTCTGTGTGTGTGTGTGTGTGTGTGTGTGTGTGTGTGTGTGTGTTGTATATAATGTATATACCCCTGTTATAGAATGTTGTGCCTATGCTGTGGTACACATTTATATACTACTCAGTTAACTCCGTACTCTGTAGTATCTTTAATGATCTGTGATTGCTTTGCAGAAACTGTTGAAGGGTTCTAGCTATTCCACTTGGTTCAGCTGTACGTTAGTAACCTGCCAGCTTGGGCCTGCATTGTTAAGGACAGTGTTATCAGAACATATGTGAACATTGGTTTTGAATTTTATCTTTTCAATCTACTTTGATGGTTTTTCCCCTAAGATAGCTTTGTATTTTATCAGCATGTTTTGGCTTTATATTGCAAAAACTTGGTTTTATCTTGCTGTAATCTAGTTTGGAGTTCTCAAGAATATATATTTAGGGAGAATAAAATTATTGTGGTCTCGTCTCTGGAAAAGATACTCAGTTCAGAAGAAAAGTCATGTGGCTAGAAAGTACTGGAGAGTGGTGTGATTTCTTCAGTCCACATATTAATTGGGGCTTACTATGTACTAGCCACTGTTGGAGGAGGAGGATAGCAAAGCAGAAAGAAGGCTGAGCTCTGCCAGACTTCGAGGGCAGTGAGCGAGGCAGCGCTGCTCTGTCGCTGCTGCTGCTGCTGCTGCGGACATGTGAAGGAATCTGACTTAATCCCAAGGGTTGCTGAGATGACATTTTCAAAATGGATTCTGAGCCGAGACCTGAGGAGATGGCAGAGGGGAAAGGCCTAGAACGTGTGCACACACTGCAGGGGTACGGGTGAACATCCAGAACTGAAGCTGCTTCCAACAAGGCCCCTCATTTCCCCCAGAGCACAAAGTTCTGTGGTAGAGTGGCTGCTGGGAGTTGATGGAGAGGAGGCAGAACTATGCTAGAAACAGCAATTAACTTCTCATTATTTCAGTATTTACAGTGGAATTGTGACATATCCATATCCCTGTGATGTTTGGAGAGAAGGGAGAACAGTCAACCAAAAGATGTGTTTTCATTTTACACAGATGTGCTCACACAATACTTTTTTTAAAAAAATATCTCTGCCAAAAATACTTTGATGATATTTGAAAGTTTTATGAGAAACTTGTGAAGATAACTCATGCTTGCTAGTGATTTAAAGCTAGTAGCTTGACTGTGTAGGGACATGATGCACTGGTTACACCCAGCCGCATACTCTATTTACTTGACCTTAGCCGCTTCAACTTCTTAATCTGTAGTGCAGAGAGTTATTATAACTATAGCGTAAAGGACATTTACTCATTTTTTAAATACACCGGTACATTCTCTAGCTTGAACTATTTATTTATTTACATCTGCAAGCAGCACCAGCATTGGGTGCATTTTAAGCCTGTCTCTGGCTGGATAGGAGCCTGACTGTGGGTGGGATTGCTGTCTATTACATTGTTTCTCAGAATTTTCATGATTTATTAATTCATAGTAATAATGATATGCTTTATAACTTCCTAATAATGGAGTTTTACTTCTTAAAGAAGTTTTGGACATTAAAATTTTAATAAATATGTTCATCTTAAGCTTGGTGTTTAATTTAATATGTATCATACCTTTGATAGAATTTAATGAGCCTAAGCAATGTATATTTTTGAATAATTAATGAAAGCCTTATCAGATTAAAAGAAATGCAAATTTATGTGTAATCACTTTTCTGGATTGGTGTCTTTATTTAGCATAAGTGAGTATCAGTTTGGAGGTTTTGGAACACACTGTCCTTTTCCCTTTGAAAGCAGTAAAGGTGATGTTTTTAGGCATGAGATGGCTGTGTGTTTCCTCTCCGCGGAGTACTCTCCTCTGATTATTCTACATTTCTTTTTTTTTATTAGATATTTTCTTGATTTACCTGTCATATGATTTCTCCTTTCCCAGTTCTACATTTCTTATTCTTTAGGGCTCAACTAACATCCAAAGCAGAAGTTCTGCTAGTCTTAGCATAATAATCTATTTCCTTTGAGACTGGTTAATTTAGGTTATGTTAGTTTCTACATGAGTGTATTGTTGTTCACCTCATCCCATGTAAATAGCTACCACAGGATAGAGGGTTGTGTTCTGTCCTATGCCTCGTGTATAGTGATGAGAACAGTGTTCGCTAACTACCACGAGTGTCTGAAAGAAGTAAAGAGCTAAGCATCAGTGTGCTAGTTTTCATATCAGAACTCTGCTCAGGGATAGGACTACGATTACTCCCAATGATAGTTTTAATTCGACATGCCCTTATGCATTTTGAAGTTAAGTTTTCCTAATTCTGTGATAAGGATTACTTCTTAGATAAAGATACTGAGGTGCTTGTGAGAGACAAGCCTAGCAGCAGGAGACGCTCTTTGTCTGGTTTGCAGCTCAGCTCTTTGTGTGCACAAGAGAGAGCAGCATTAGATCCTTCCTTTGTATATATGCTATAGTAGTCTTTCCTATAACCATTTGTCTACAGTCTAAATTGCGCCAGTGTGCTGCAATGGACTCCTTACCTTCAGAAGGCAGAACACAAGGTGGCACTTGCTCGTTTACCCTTAGTTTAGCAGAGGTGAAAGCATTAAACAGGTAATTTATACTTGGGGTTTGTCTCACTTCTGATGTTTTCAGTAATTCTTTGAGTAAATATTTACTGAATGTCTCCAGTTTGCTTGAATCTCTGGTTGTAAAACACTGGAGGAAATAACTTTGAGTAAGACCCAGACAGACCCATAATCAATCTCGTTAAGGTGTAAAAATATTTCTTATATCTCTGTTAAAATAAATATATATATTCACACATATAAACATACATACATATATTTTTATATACACAAGAGTATATAATGTGTGTTCTAATATCCTCAAATTGATAGTCATTTATATTAAGTAAAACCACTAAATATATAATTCCTAAATCTAAAATCAATCTGCTCAGTCCATGTATGTATGTATGTATGTATGTATGTATGTATGGATGGATGGATGGATGGATAGATGGATGTTACAACAATTCAAGAGGCCATGAATTTGAGATTGGAGTGAGGGTATATGAGTGTGGTTGAAAGGAAGAAAGGAGAAAGAGAAAATTATACAATTATATTTTAATTTTGAAAAATAAATAATAAGTTACATTCCAAAATTTGAGGGGTTTTATAATAAAAAACACATCAGAATAATAAAAAACACACCAGAATAAAAGAATAAAAAAACTTGCAGCACTGAACTAAATGAGCCAGCTCTATTCACTGACTTGAAAGATGTTGTGAAATACTGCTAGTCTCAAAGTAGACTACAGGTCCTGAGTGTGGAGAATGTTGTTATGTATGGAAATTTTCTGTGCATTGTATTAAAAAGTAGTATCTGAGCCTTCAATAGTTGCTGTGTGTGCAGGTAGCATTATTCTACACTGTCATATCTCTAGTCATGGGGTCATGAGGGTTTTCAGTCTCTAAAAATGTAAGGATATATGGATTTTTATATAAACCTTATATTTTTAGTGAAAAACAGTATGAGAGTATAAACTTTATTTTCTAATGCATCTGATTATTCTCTTTTATAACATTGCAATAAAGTTTTTAATAAAGCATTCTTCCTACCCTACTTACAAGAACAGAACTAGCAGAAAACTAAAGTTAATATTCTAAGTAATGGTGGGCATTTGTGGCGATGAGAATGTATATATCAGCAGTTCTCAATGTGTGGGTCATGAACCCTGAAAGACTAGTAAAATACACCTTTGTATACTATGATTCATAATAGTAGCAAAATTACAGTTATGAACTAGCAATGAAAATATTTTACGGTTGGGGGTGAGTACAGCATGAGGAACTGTATTAAAGGGCCACAGCTTTAGGGAGGCTGAGAAGCACTGCTGTAAATAGACACAAGCTTCTCATTGAAGTACAGGACTTTTCTGGATTGATGTGTAAGCTTATTTACATCATTGTAGATAATGATTGCAATAATACTTACTGAGAGCTTATTTAAGACATACTACTCTAAATATTTTACAGATATTTGAAGTACATATTGTGTATTTATTGATTTTAAGATGAGACTAAGAAAAGTTAAATATATTGCACAATGTTACAGAACTAGTGGATGGCTGACCTATGCTATAAACCTCCGTACTATACTCTCTCTGTGTGGTGACTTTTAAAGCTTTTAAAGGTTAGCCCCCCCTTTTTTTTTCCCAGTGGCTTCAGTTTTTCTGCTTGAAGGTAAAATGTTGATGATTTTAAGGCTGCATTTAGCAGTCCAGACATCTAAATGTGTTTTTCAAGCATCTAAGGATTACTAGGGGCTTTTGCACTTTCTGAACCTTACTAAAGTGAACAATGACTATCTCATTGGCTGCTTTCTGTTTAGCTTGTCGGGGATGCATATTGGCATCCGGAGAAGCTGTGGGCTTTAGACTCAGTACGGTTTTAGTGCAGCTTTAAGGTCCCACACTCTATGTGGGATTTTAGTTGAGGTACATTACTTTGAAACTTCACTTATAAAATAAGGATGATAATATGTTTTTAAGATATAGGTGTAAGTAGTTTTTAAAAATGATTTTTCCTTTTATTAAAAATAGTTCTATTTCTCATATAATATATTATGATTATGGTTTTCACTCCCTTATATATAAGATAAGATAAATAAAGCAAAGCTAACACATCAGAATTGGACAGATAAACAGAAGGAAAGAGCACAAGAAAGAGACCCACTCCATGGCACACACAGGAATTCATAAGAACACTGACCTGGAAGTCATAGTATATATGCAAAGGACCTAAAAGAGCTAAAAGAGCACCCCTCTCTCCCCCCCCAAAAAAGAATAAAATAAAGCAAAAGATGACTTTTTTTTTTAAGATAATGAGGACACCTGACATGTCTTCATGAGACAAGGAGCCTCCAAAGATGCCACTGAGCTTGTTTTTCAGTTGTCATCTAATGCTGGGCACACAGCCTACCCTTGAGAGGGAGACTTCCTGAGAGGAAATTAAGTTTTCATTTGCATGTGGTTGTCAGTTGGGGTTTTCTTCAGAATTAGGAATAGGTCGATGTGTCCACTTCTTACATTCTAGGACCCAAACTGATGAAGAGTCCTTTAGGCCCTGTGCATGCTGCCTCAGTCTCAGTGAGTTCATGTGGGCCTCATTCAGGTTGCGCTACAGGGTCTTTCTCTGGTCTTCTCTATTCCCTATGGCTCTTACACTCTTTCAGCATCCACATTGATTGACAAGTTCCCTGAGATCTGAGGGAATTTGACAGAAACCTCCCATTTAAGACTAAGTGTTCCAAGGTATTCTACTTTCTTCATAATGTCTGGATGTGGGTCTCTGTATTTATTCCTATCTGCTAGGGGAGGAAGCTTCTCTGATGGCTGAGCAAGACACTGATCTATGAGTATAACAGAATGTCATTAAGCAGTCATTGTAGTGCATGTGTGTGTATGTGTATATATATATATGTACATTTGGTTTTACACTAGTTCCCTAGCTTACCAAGTCTCAGGTTCTTGGACACCCAAGCAATATTGGGTATTATGGGTGCCATCTTGTAGAGTGTCCATAAGTCAAATTAAATATTGGTTGGTTGTTCTCACAAATGTTTGCTACTATTGCCATTGCATTAGCAGATCTTGCAGACGGGACATGTTTTAGATCGGAGGGTTTGTGGCTGGGTTGGTGTTTACACTTCTCCTTTGGTAGCCTGCAGAGTACATTCCTATACCAAAGACACTAGCAAATATGATGAAGGGACTGTGTAGTCACCAGTTCAACATTGCCACGTTCAATGACTTGTGTAGGTGTTGTCTTCAAAAGTGAAGCCTTGCTGATGGTTTGTGGAGGGCAACCTATAGCCTTGACAACAGCCCAGGTTTTTTGGGGTGGAGGGGGTGGTTGGGGAAAAGGAGGTTGACATGGGACCCTTTTGGGTAGTAACTCAATTAGGTGTAATTGTACTGGACATTTTACTTGGTGATGAGATGTCTGGTTGCCACACTGCCTTCCCCATCATGTGGTCGTTTCATTTGTATCACCTTCATGTGTGTATATGTATCTTAGGAGGCTTCTACTATGATATGTTTGCACATTACCTCACACATACCTCTTAATCATAGCTCTCTTTGGAGTCCCTCCCTAGTCACCTTCAGTTCATTTATATGGTGAATTATTTACATTTATTGATTTTTAAAATATATATATTAGACCATCCTGGCATCTCTGAGATGAAGCCTCGTTGATCACAGTGGATGATATTTTTGATGTGTTTTAAAATTCAGTTTGCAAATATTTTATTTAGAATTTTTGCATCTATGTTCATAGAGGAATTGGTCTGTAATCTATTTCTTTGTTGGTTCTGATGAATTGGACAATGTTTCTTCTGTTTGTATTTTGTGGAATACTTTGAGTTTTGACATTCTCTCTAGAATTCAGCACTGAAACTGTTGGCCTGGGGTTTTTGTTGTTGCTGTTTTTTCCTGTTTAGAGATTTTTAAATGAATAGTTCTATTTTACTAGAAGTTATATGTCTGTTTAACTTTATCTGATTTGGGTTTAACTTTGATAAATGGTTTTATTGAGAAAATTATCCATTTCTTGTAGGAGTTTTAAATTTGATGGAGGAGTATGGGTTTTTAAAGTCTCTGGATTTCCTCAGCGCCCGCTCTTCTGTTCCCTTTTCATCTTTAACTCTGCTAGTGTGGATTGTCTCTCTCTCTGCCCGTTAGTAAATTTGCTAAGGATTTATCATGCTTTCTGACTTTCTTAAAACACTAATTTTTTGGTTCATTAAGTGTTAGTATTTTTTAAATTTTTATTTATTGTTTATAGATTTCAGCCCTGAGTTTGATTGTTTTGCCATCTACTCCTTTTGGGTGTAGTATCCTTTTGTCCTAGAGCTTTCAGATATGCTGTTTAATTGTTAGTATAAGATCAACCTTTTTTTTTTTTTTTTTTTTTCTGTAGGCACTTAGTGCTATGGACTTGTCACTTACAAGCCTTCTTTGTGTCCCATAAGTTTGGGTGTGTTCTGTATTCATTTCATTTGATACAGGAAAGTTTTTAAATTTCTTAGTTTCAGTTGACTCATTTTTCATTCAGTAATGAGTTCTTAGATTTCTGTGGGTTTATAACCTTTCTGTTGTTTCTAATATACAGATTTAATTTTTGGTGGTCAAATAGGATGCAGGGTGTTATTGCAGTTTTCTTGTTTCTGTTGGGATTTACTTCATGTCTTAAGTCTGTTTTCATTTTTGGAGAAAGCTTCATTCAGTTCTGAGAAGAAAATATATTCTTTTGTGTTTGGGTGAAACGATCTGTAAATATCTGTTAGGTCCATTTGGTTTCTTATATCAGGTGGCTCTAAAATTACCAGTTTAGAGTGTCTTACCTCTCTATGGCTGAAATTTGGGTATTGAAGTCACCTGATCTTACCGTGTCAAGGTCGGTATGTGACTTAAACTGTAGTGGTGTTTCTTTAATTAACTTAGGTACTCTTGTGTTTGGTGAAAGTTAAGAATTGCAATGTCCTCTTGGTGGATTTTTCTTTTTGTTGAGTATGTAATGTCCTTCTCTAACTCTTCTGATTAGCTTTGTTTTGAAGTCTATTTTGTCAGATATTAAAATGACTACATTAGCTTGCTTCTTAGGTCCATTTCCTTAAAATATCCTTTTCCATCTTTTTCCATTGAAGTGATGTCTATCCTTGATGTTAAAGTTTCTTGAATGCACCCAAAGGATGGATCCTCATGTTGTATCCGTTCTGTTGGTCTGTGTCTTTTCTTTGGTGACTGGATGTTCAGAGTTAACCAGTGTAACTCTGAAATTGCTGCTGTGTTTCCCCACCTCTTCTTTTAATTTGCTGACCTGGGGTTAGTTGTTTCTTGTTTTTCCTTGGACGTGATTGACCTTTTTTTTTTTTTTATTTTTATTTTTATTTTTATTTTTATTTATTTATTTATTTTTTATTTTTTGTATTTTCTTTATTTACACGTACATTTTCCCCTTCCCATTTTCTCCTCCAAAACAAACAAACAAACAAACAAACAAAAACAAGAACAAACCCCTTTTGCTTCCCCCTCCCAATGCCTGTCCCCCCACCCTCTCCCACTTATTGGCCCTGGCATTCCCCTACACTGGGGCACAAAACCTTCACAAGGCCAAGGTCCTTTACTCCTCTTGATGATCGAATTTGCAATCCTCTACTATATATACCTGCTGCCAGTACATTCAATCCCACCCTGTATAGTCCTTGATTGGTGGTTGGGTCCCTGGGAGCTCTGAGGGTACTAGTTAGTAATTGTTGTTCGTCCTAAGGGGCTGCAAACCCTTCAGCTCCATAGAACCTTTCTCTAACTCCTTCATTGGGGACCGTGTACTCAGTTCAATGAATGGCTGTGAGCCTCTACATCTGTATTAGTCAGGTATTGTCAGAGCCTCTTAGGAGATAGCTATATGCTTGTCCTTCCTTCGGTCTCTGCTCCATAGTTAATCTCTGCTACTCCTTCTGTGGGTGTTTGATTCCCCTTTTTAAGAAGGAATGAAATGTCCACCTTTTAGTCTTCCTTCTTCTAAAGTTTCTTGTGGTTTGTGGGTCGTTCAGCACAACTGAAAGCGCTAGAACAAAAAGAAGCAAATTCACCCAAGAGGAGCCAAAGGCAGGAAATAATCAAACTCAGGGCTGAAATCAACCAAATAGAAACAAAAAGAACTATACAAAGAATCAACCAAACCAGGAGCTGGTTCTTTGAGAAAGTCAACAAAATAGATAAACCTTTAGCTAGACTAACAAGGGGACACAGAGATAGTTTACTAATTAACAAGATCAGAAATGATAAAGGAGACATAACAACAGACACTGTGGAAATCCAAAATATCATGAGATCCTATTACAAAAGCCTATACTCAACAAAACTGGAAAACCTGGATGAAATGGACAATTTTCTAGACAGTTACCAGGTACCAAAGTTAAATCAAGATCAGATCAACGATCTAAACAGTCCCATATCTGCTAATGAAATAGAAACAGTCATTAATAGTCTCCCAACCAAAAAAAGCCCAGGACCAGATGGTTTTAGTGCAGAGTTTTATCAAACCTTCAAAGAAGACCTAATACCAATACTCCTCAAATTATTCAACAAAATAGAAACTGAAGGTACTCTACCCAATTCGTGATTGACCTTTTAAGGTTGAAATTTTTCTTATAATACTTTCTGTAGAGCTGGTTTTGTAGACAGATTTTTTTTTTTTTTTTTTTTTTTTTATCGTGCATTGATTCCCCGTTTCTCAGTTTTTTTTGTCATTGAAAGGTTTTTTGAACATAGCTGTCTGACCTGGCAGCTGTCTTTAGAACATCTGTCCAGGATCTTCTGTGTTTTAGAGATTCCATCGAGAAATCAGGTGTTCCTTTTTATGCCTTTACATGTTAACTTGGTCTCTTTCCCTTTCAGTTTTTAGTTCTTTCATGTTTTCCACATTTAATGTTTTGATTATTATATGTTACAGTGAATTTCTTTTCTGGTCTAGTCTGTTTGATATTTTGTATTCTTAGGCCCCTTATTTGTTAGGCTTGAAAATTTTTCTTCTATCATATTGTTGAAAATATTTTCTGTGTGTATGAACTAAGTTTATTCTTCTTATATTTCTGTTATTCTAAGATTTGGTCTTATCATAGTGTTTCAGATATCCTGGATGTTTTGTGCTGGAGTCTTTTAAATTTATTATTTTCTTTAAATGGGGTATTCATGTCTTCATTATACTTTTGCCGTCTAAGATTCTTTGATCCCATGCATTCTGTGGGTGAGGTTTGCCTCTGTGGCTCTTGTTTGTATTCTTAAATTTTTCATTTCCAGTTTTCTCCCAAATTGAGTTTTCTTTTGTTGGTTCTATTTTCACTTTGAGATCTTGAATTGTTTTACTCATTTCCTTCCATTTTGGTTTGTTTCTTAGATTTCTTTAAGGATCTCTGTCATATTCATAAAGGGTATTTTGAGGTCATTTTTCTTATGCTTCAACTATGTTGCAGTTCTCAGGGCCTATAGGTATGGCTTTGCTGGCCTCCAGTTGAGACATAATAGCCTGGCCTTTTAATTATGTCTTTATTCCAGTGTCTAGGCATTTGGGTATGGGAAGATCGTAATTCTAAGTGCTGATATCTGCTCTTGTCTCTTTTGGTGGGTGTTTTGTTCCTTGGTTTCTGTTGCTCTCTGTTTCTTAGAGTGTGATGATTGTGAGTTGCCTGGTAGGAACTTCTTCTGGGATCCTGGTAGGTGTGGCCTCTGTGGGTAAAATTGTTCCTGTTGAGTGAGAGCTGACACTCTGAAATGTGGATGGGGGCTGAGGGAGCAAAGCAGGTTGTAGGATATACTTAATCCCTTGGGAATGGAGTCAGAAAGTGTGGAGTGGCCATAACAGGCAGTCTCCTACAGAGGTGGTCGTGAGTCTGAAGGATTGGATATAGAGAAGAAGGAGTAATCCTGATCGTCAGTGAAGCTCTCTGCTTCCATGGAGTGTGGCATGTGGGTTCCCACGTAGTGCCCTCTAGAATTGTGAGCTGGGGTAATAGGATGAGTTGGGAGGAAGGTTAGAGCAGATCTGCTAAATGCCATAGAGTGGGAGGCATGCAGTAGGGGAAGCTACAGTAGTCTGCTACAGAGCTGGGGATAAGACTGCAAGGTTGGATTTAGAGGAATGGAGTGAAGGGTGAAATCTACAATTAACCTGCCTCTTCCTCTGGCCTGTGTGGCCTGAAAGTTCTCTGGGAATGCCTGCTGGGTTTGGGAGCTGGCATAAAGCAACCAGTGTGGCTCAGGAAAGGTTGGAGGGGAAGATCTGTGTAATCTGCTGAATATAAGGGAGGGGAGGGAGAGGCTGCAGCAGCAGTCCACTGCAGAGCTGGAGATGAGACTGGGGGAAAGGTAAAGAGCTACAGACAGCTTATCTGCTTAGCTGGCTATAGATCACAGAGTCAGATGCTGATGGATATTCAAATACTACCATAAAATGAAGGTGTAGCTGCCACTGTAAATTGAATAGTTTACAAAAAGTATTCATACTGTAAGATGCCTGTTTAATTCAGCATCCCTAAAAGTGGTTAATAGTTTCTTTTTGGATGATTCTTGAATTTAATATAGTGCTGTAACCATTTTAGTTGTTATAAACACACATTTTGAAATCCATGACCTGGTATAACAATATTTACTTCCGTTCATGCTAACTCACAGCAACACTCCTTGATACCTTTTCTTTCTTTTTGAGCTGTTATTTGTGTTCATGGTTTGTCTATTTTATAATACTGTTCATCATATTCTGCTAATCTTTCCTGTATTCTGCTACGTAATCTTAAATGTTCCATGTATTTCCAGGAAGATTCCCTTTTCAATCAGAAGCATTAAGATTTAAAAAAAAAAAAAATCCTCAACTGCTTCTGCTACTTTTTGGTATTATTTTCTTTTGGCTAAGGTTTAAAGCTCATGAATTTATTCTCTCATACACATTTGTTTGACTGGAGCGGTTATAGATTAGTATCTGGTGCTGTTTGGAGTGTTATAGTTTGGATTCCTGATTTTCTTTAAGAATGGCAGAAAGTACCTGGATTCTGACTGTGAAACTGAAGCCACGTAAGGGACAGAATGCCATGGTTCCCTCCCCTGATGGTTGCTGTGGGTGTAAGGGTTGTTTACATAATAATGTGAATATTTTCCAGGAATGTCTTCTCTGCCAAGATTAAAGCCCCATGATAATCAGAGACAGCTTGTGTCTAGGAGGTGAGGGTGTCTCTAATGTCTCAGCAAAATGGTAGAATGCTGTGACCTTCAGGACAGCCCTTAAGGCTGTGGGAACCCTGAAAACATGAGTTCAAAAATATATAACTTCTCAACTATGCAAAATGTAAGGATGCAATATGACTTGTAGAAGGATCTTCACAGATCTAAAGGAACAGAGGCAGCTGTACTAAGAGCCACCTTGTCAGAAAGATACTAAGGAAGGACATAAAGAGATTTAGATTGATCTAAAGGCAAGAATCTCGTGCAGCTAAGTTCTTTTGTTTATGATTATAAAGCCAGGCAGATTCCCGAGTTCAAGGTCAGCCTGAGACAGAGCAAATTTCTGTTGGAATGGTAATATCAGGAAGAGATCCTACCCAGCCAAGTTTACAAAGGCAGGCAGATCTCCAAATTCTTTTGCAACATTAAAGGAAAATGTACTTTTTGTGTTTTTCCTAATTGTCAATGGACTAAGGTCATGAAATGCTGATTCATGGGATGATCTAGAAGGAACCTGAAATGAATTGATAATGTAAATTAAAAACTGAGGTTTTTAGACCAGCATGAAATCAGCTAGCAGAGCATGATAGCAAATGTGCTTTAGAATTTTTCCTAGCAAGAGCTGGGAATCTCTGGAGAGCAAACACGCTCTTCAAGTATTTTTTTTCTAAAAGGATTTCTGATTTTGGTCAAAAAATCCATAGAGAGCAAATATAGCTTTTTTAGAAATGCAAATCAAAACAACCCTGAGATTCCACCTCATACCAGTCAGAATGGCTAAGATCAAAAACTCAAGTGACCGTAGATGCTGGTGAGGATGTAGAGAAACAGAAACACTCCTCCATTGTTGGTGGGATTGCAAGCTAGTGTAACCATTGTGGAAATCAGTCTGGCGGTTCCTCAGAAAATTGGACATAGTATTTACCTGAGGACTACATCCAAAAGATGCTCCAGCATATAACAAGGACACATGCTCCACTATGTTCATAGCAGCCTTATTTATAATAGCCAGAAGCTGGAAACAACCCAGGTATCCTTCAAGAAAGGAATGGATATACAAAATGTGGTACATCTACACAATGGAGTACTACTCAGCTATTGAAAACAATGAATTCATGAATTTCTTAGGCTAATGGCTGGAACTAGAAAATAATCATCCTGAGTGAGGGAACCCTATGACAAAAGAACACACATAGTATGGACTCATTGATAAGTTGATATTAACCCAAAAGCTTGGAATACTTAAGGTACAATTCACAGACCACATGAAGCTCAAGAAGAAGGAAGATCAAAGTGTGGATGCTTCAGTCCTTCTTAGGAAGGGGGACAAAATACTCATGGGAGGAAATATAGAGAGAAAGTATGAAGACTGAAGGAAAGGCCATCCAGAGACTGCCTCATCTGGGGATCCATCCCACATACAGTCACCAAATGCAGACACTATTGTGGATGACAAGAAGTGCATGCTGACAGGAGACTGATATGGCTGTCTCATACAGAGGTGGTTGCTTGCAGCCAACCATTGGACTGAACACAGGGACCCCAATGGAAGAGTTAGAGAAAGGACTGAAGGAGCTGAAGGGGATTGCAACCTCATAGGAGGATATCAACCAACTCCTAGAGCTCCCAGGGTCTAAACCACCAACTAAGTAGTACACATGGAGGGACCCATGGCTCCAGCCTCATATTGGAGGAGAGGCGCTTGGTCCTGTGAAGGTTTGATGCCCCAGTGTAGGGGAATGAGAGGGCAGGGAGGTGGGAGTGGGTGAGTGAGTTGGGGATACATCCCCATAGAAACAGAAGGAGGGATGGGGTAGAAGGTTTCTGGAGGGGAAATCAGGACAGGAGATAATGTTTGAAATGTAGATAAAGAAAATAGCTAATAAAAAATATAGAAATCCCAAGAATTAGAGAGCTTACACCGCTCTTTTGGAATGTTTGTAGCAGCTTTATAGAAAGAACTGCTTTGAGAGCTAACACAGCTACTTTAGAATTTTTTTCTGGCTTTCTGATTTTGATTGTTAAGCCCAAGAATTACTTTTAGAATTTTTCTAATAGGATTTCTTACTTGGTCAGAAAATCCAAGAATTTTTTTTCTTTTTCTTTTTCTTTTTTAAGTTTTATTGCATTATGATGAGAAAAGTTACATGATTTCAATTTATCTGAATTTAACATTTAAAAACATATTCTAAGTAAATAGAATTAAGTCACATTCTTCCCCCCCGCCCCCC
>JADRCD010232302.1:0-41757 GCA_019843815.1 Montemys delectorum
GGAAGGACATTTAAGGAGATACGTCACTAGCTTGTCCTCCTCGAGACCCAAATGAGATTCTTGAAAACATCAGACAAAACAATTCTCAGAATAACATTGCCTTCAGAGAGGGATTCCCCGTCTAAATTCCCCTCCCACTTCTGCATAGTCCAGCTGTCTTTCTCACTCCCCACCACCCCACCTCTCCACCTCCACCCCTCCCCAGCAAACTCTGGAAAAACAGTAGTAACTAACATTTGTGCCTTTGGCAATAAAACCACAGGCCTTGCAAACCCCAAATGGCAAAAAGACATTTCCATTCCAATCCCAGTTTTAAATTAAACTGTAATGAAAAATCAGCAGTGGCAGCTGGGACCAGAGACACTGATTGTCTCTAGGAACAAAAAGGAGGGGTGCGGGGCGGGAGGGGGGGGGGGAAGAAAAGAGACCGCAAGTAAGCCTCGCTCTGGCAATAAAGCATCTGGTAAGCCTTCAAGTATAAAGAAATTAGAAAAACAAATCTACTACTGAGACAAGCCAAGATGGCTGTTTCCCTCCGCAATCACAGCGAGGCGGATCACAAATCACCCTCCACTTTATCAATGGACAAGGAGGGTGCGGGGAGGTGGAAGAAATGCGCAGGCCTGTAGTGACACCTGGAGGAAGATGAGGGTAATTCTCCGGGGCGCTGCCCCGCCCCCTCTCTCGCAGGGTCTGGGGATTTATGCTCTTTCAGGAACCCCAAGGAGCAAGGAGACCTCTCCGGGCTTCAATGAAAAATATGAGGGGCATCGTTGCCTTCTGATTCTTTACAAACGAGAAAATTGCTTTGAGGAAAAGAACCGTTGACTTCAACTGGAGTTTTGAACCAAGTAATTTGAGTACTTGAGAGTAAATTGAACCCAATCCCGCTGTTTTAACTTTTTTTTTTTTTTTTTAAATTCATGGTGTGGGTACCTGAATCAGAATGAGATGAGATGGACTCTGGTCTAGAATATTTTTATTTTATAGTTTCCCAAAACTTGCAAATTCTGAAGATTCTCCAGTATACATTTTCTATTTTCTGAGTATCTGTGATGGGAAGACTAGAGGGTGGGGGAATCTGTACTAACTGTATGAACCAAAGATGCTACCAAGGGAAGGGGGGTCTGAACTGGAGAGCGAGTGGATTTGTGATAAATACGAGTTCAAGACTGTGAAGCACTTGCTCTTTCGCCTTATTTTGTTCTCAGAGTTCTGTGTGATCTTTTGAAATTAGTGACAGTTTTCTAAAAGCCACAAAAATACACGTAGGCTGTCACATGACTGTAGATATTCACAGAACAACCATGGGTAGATGGCTTGGAGCGAGGATGACAACTATCCATCGATGAGATCCTTCCGGGAATTCTCCCGTGGGGGGGAAATGATCAGCTAATAGTTACAACGCGATTGATTGCCTGTTTATAAGTCTGAAGAAATTTCTTTATAGAAAGAACAATTACTGTGACCAGAAATATACAAGAACATGAAAAACGAAAAGTATGACCTGGCCTGGCGTGGTGGTGCACAGGGGTAGGTAGGGGTGGGGGGATAAGGGGACAGGGGAGCAAATGGACATGGATCTCGGAATGTTCCAGGACAGCCAGAGCTACTTAGCCCTATCTCAAAACAGTCCTGACTGCAACAGAAAAGAAGTCAGAAGCAGCATGAAGCAACAATGTAAAAGGAATCTAATATTTAAGTGGAACGCCCTGCAGAAAGCTCCAATTATTTATTTTACCTAATTAATGTTGATTTTTATGCACCTGGTATGTAGCGTCAAGCGTGGGCACACGTCAAACTCTGGTTAGCACCTTAGTGGAAATTCCGCTTGCTCACTCACTCCACCCAGGAAGCCTGAACCAGGAACCTGTCGCCCCCGGTGGATCACCCGGTGAATCTGGTTAATGAATGCGTCATCCGGTGGATCCAGCTAACACAGATTAACTTCCGCGAGGAGAGCTGCTGCCGTACTATCTCTTACTGCTCGCTCTCTTTTTTACTATCAGATCTTTTTCAGTATTGATATTTATTATTTTTAATTATTTGTCTGTGCCTGGAGGGCCGAAGTATCAAGTTCTCTGACAAGTTACAGGCGGCAGTGAGCTGCCTCCTGCCTAGTATGGATGCTGGAACCTTTAGCTCAGGTCCTCTGGAAGATCAGTGTGTGCTCTTAGCCTCAGAGACATGAGGCTTTCAAATGTTGGTCTTTGTTTTACCCGCGAATAGTTAAACAAGACAAATGGCCTCTTATGACTGAGTCCCAGCGCTTCCACCCCAGACTTTGGGTCTAGTATCTCTGCCTCCCACGGTTTCTCAGTTTCTCACTTTCTCTTCCCTCCTCCTTTTTTTCTGCCATAGGTTTGATCTCTGAGCTGAAGCGAGGGTGCTGAGGCACAGTCAGAGGAAAATAATCGACTCCTTTAAGAAGGTTGGATACTCAACACTGTAAACCTTCTTAAGAAATTGAACAATAAGAATATTTTATTTCATGGTGAAATTATGAAATAAAGACATATAGATTTTCCCTCAATAAACTTTTCCCCATCAGTTTCTGCTGTGAGCCATCACACACACACACACACACACACAAACACACACTACTGAATGCATACTATGCCTCCCCCCCCTTAGCTAATGACTATGAAAAAAAAAATAAAACATTAGCTTATAATTTTTAGTGATGTTTCCTGAGCTAGAACTATAAAAGAGCTACTGTGTACTTCAAGGCCTTGCTCTTCCCCAGGCTCTGATTTTTGGATGTTTCACTTTTGTTGTTTTTTGAGGGGAGGGTGTTGGCCATTGAACAAATAAACAAACCACCACATCCATCAAAGGTTTCTTCTCACCATTATACTACATAAACATGTCAATAAACCCTCATCAGCTACACTCCCAAATACGTCAGAAAATACTTACACAGGGTGTGAACAGTGGGATCAGGTCTGCTGGTGGTGGTGGAAATGCAAAAGGTGTTTAAAGGGGACAAGGGCTGGGTGGGAAGATGGCTCAGTCAGCAGGTGCTTGCTTCCAAAGTTGAGGACTTGATTCCAATCGCCAGAACCATGCAGAAAAAAAGCCCCTGGTAGTGGATAGGGTCTGGATGGGGCAGAACGGCAGGCACATTCTTCAGCCATTCCCCAACTTGTAAGCCAAGCCTTGAGAGTTTGTTGGGAGCCCTATAGTCTTTGAGTTTCTGTTTCTTTATCAAATGAAGAAGATATCACGTTATAAACGATGATTATCAACTGATGAATTTCAGATATATTAAAATAACACTCAATTTCATTTAAGTAACCAACTTTTGTTTTCTATAGATTTCCTGCTTAAACAACAGATCCCTGTATCTGCTGTTCGGCCCCTTCATGTTCCCCAGAGTAGGGCTTTGTCTAAATACCATACCAAGAGGCACCAGGATTCAGCCAGAAAAGAAAATGCACATGGGTTCAGTGAAAATTGAGCTTCATGGGACACTTAAAGGAGAGAGTAAATTTTAATTTAATGTATAAGCTAATCTTATTATAGTTAATGTTCATGGAGTACTTTTCTAGAGGCCTCCCAGTTATAGTCATTCGTTATTTAGGAACAGGGCTGTATTCTAAGAAATTGGTTGCTAGGCAATTTTGTCATTGTGTGAACAGCACTTCGTGTATTTACACAAACCTAGGAGGTGTGAGTCAGCCATTCAACTTGACATATTGATTTGAAGGAGAGCTGCAGTAAGCTAACCCTCACCTCTAGTCCTTTTGTGGACTAAAGGGAACTCAGATTGTCAGCTAGCAGGAATATAAACTAATCCAGTCACTATGGAAATCAGAAGGGGGCGGGGGGTTCCTCACAAAACTAAAGCTAAATCTATCCTATGACTCAGCCACACTACTTCTGAGTATTTACCCAAAATCTCTGCGTCACATCACAGAGATAACTAGCGCATCCATGGGTACTGCCGCACTAGCACTAGGTGAACTAGGGCAGTCACAGAACCAAACCACAAGGCCCAGCAGCAGAAGAGTAGGAAAGAAAATCTGGTCCACAGACACAATGGATTTTTTTCCCCAGCCATAAACAAGAATGGAGTTATCTCATTTGTAACAAGAGATAACAATAGTAAGCAAATTAAGATGGCTCCAGAAAGACAAATACCACATTTTCTGTCACTTGTGGCTTGTAGATTTTAATGTAGATACATTGAATCATGTACACTATCTGCATTGAAAGCAAAATGAAACTGTCTCAAAGAACAAAAGAGATTGACAGGAGGAGGGAGGAGGCAAGGAAAAGGGAGGAGGGGGTGGATTTGCATAACAAGCAATATATCCTTGTATGAAATGTCCTTATGTAACACAGTACTGTATGCAGTTAATACACACAGCGAAACATTTTTGTTTTTTTTTTGTTTTTTTTTAATTTGAGAGGCAGTAACCATGAGATGTGAGCATGCAGCTGCTCACAGCATAATACAACCTACTATTTTGCAGGAACCCTAAAAACAAGGGTTCCTAAAGAAGTAACAGTATCGTATAGTAGATACAGAAGGTAACAGAGAGTTAGTGCATCAGATGCTTTGCTGTGTCTTATAGGACTGGCGCTGTGGTGTGCCCTAGCTTTATTTTTCCACCAGCATCGCCTCAGTCACATGATCTGACATCAATAGGAGATGGGAATTTCTTCAGTTTCACTATCATTGTATGGGAGTCTCTTCACATATGCGACCCACCGTTGGCCAAAAATGTTATTTTCAACACTGACCTAACTCACTTTCCCCTAGAGATTCTACGATTTATCACTTCATCTTCATCATAGTAACAAGTTTTCCAGATTTCCCCTCCCCTAACTGGCCAGTGGTGCAAATAGCGTCTATTCTCACATGGCTCCGAAGTTTCCACATGGAACAATCACTCTCTGTACTCAATATGTAAAGTCTGGAGGAACCCATGCAGGACCTAACTGCTCATCTAGACTGCTCACCAGTGCAAGGGAACGAGATCTTGCTTGTATTCCCTTGAAAGCTCAGGGAAGGACTAAAAGAGATAATTCTTAGACCAGGGAGTGTTCTTTTTTATGATTTTTTTTATGTGCACTGGTGTTTTGCCTCAATGCGTATCTGTGTGAAGATGTTGGACCCCCTGGAACTGGAGCTACAGACAGTTGTGAGCTGTCATGTGGGTTCTGGGAATGGCTCTGTAACATCTAAGCCATTTCTTTAGCCCTGGGAGTGTTCTTTTAATGACCTGAATCACTGGAGCTATCTATACCTCTGGTGTTACCAGGGCTCTTCCCATGGCCAGGTGACCTGAGGCAATTCTGAGAACTTAGTGCATCCCCTGCTCTATGATTTTGAGGGTAGGTGACCCCACATGACATTCAAAATAAAAATTTCCAAACATGTGTATCAACTGAGAAACAGAATCTTTCAGTGTTCTTAACCTCTGAAGGTTGTAATTTAAATGGATTTTGTTGTTTTCTATTTTTACTTCATGTTTTTTACTAGTAAGGAAGCCCTCTTCTCAAGTAAAATCATTGCCAGAGACCACAAATGGCTTCTCAGAGTTTCTTAACCTAAAACGCCAAAGCAGTATTTTTCCTGTTATTTCTGAATTAGAGAAAAAAAGACTGAGTTCTTCCCCCCTATTGTGAGGGCTTTAAGTAATGAAAATCTTAAGTTTATTAGTGCCCTGAATGCAAAACTTGTAGAGATCACAAGAGCTGTAGAGAATTCAAACACTCAGATCCACACATAGGTAAAAAGTATCTTATTAAATCTTAAAAATGTAACGCCAGGTATGCACACACCATCTGAGCTGCCTTCAGTCCGACATGATCCTCCTGGTGCAGGATTTATTAGCAGTGCTTCTCAGAGTTTACCGTGGGCCTGACCAGCATTAGAATCACCCACATGACAGTCACTGAGCCCTTGTTAAACATGCAGGTTCCTGAGGCCCAGGAAAACAATTAAACTGGAACCTCCAGGGCGAGAACCTTGGAATTCTCTGTCTAACAAATATTCCCCAGTGACTTCTAACTCAGGCCGAAGTCTGAAAGCCATTAACATATGCCATGGTGTGGTTTTTAGAGCAGAGCCTTGGAGTCAGGCTCTGAGCTCAACCTCAGTTGCCCAGTCTATCAAGTAATGATGAGCCTGCCTCTTCCCTTAACCTGTTCTTGGGATTGAAGAAGACACTGCAAGAGAGACAGGGTGGGAATATTAAAGTGTAAGTCCTCAGAATGAGCCTCTTCCCTCAGCCTCCCACGGGATGATTTATGCTTCTCCTCAGCTCCTGGCTCCACCCAGGGGACTAAGCACAGAAGTAAAGTGTGGTGAGTGGGAGTGTGGCGAGAACAACTGCGGCCGTGGACCAGTAGATACTGGGAGTTAAGGAGAAGAGGTGGAGTGGGTTCATGGTGGTGGAAACAACCTGAAACCAAACATGGAGCTTTAAGGAGAGGGATAAGTAAAACCTTTAGGAACCTGTTCAGTATATTATGCTAAAACTCCCTCTTTACAACTTCCTCAGAGAATTTTTCTGATTAAAAGACATTTCTCAAATCACGTAAGAGACAGAATTGATTTTCTTTGAGAAGCAACTGCTATTTAGAATTCAACTCTAATTCTAGAAAGTCTGTATTAGAAGTTAGAAATAGATTGATAGATGATAAATGGCATAGAGATGATAGATAGATAATTAGTAGATAGATAATATATAGATATAGATAGTAGATAGATATATGATAGATGATAGAAGATAGATAATAGATAGGTAATAGATTATAGATAGATAGATAGATAGATAGATAGATGATTAGATAAAGAGTGGGTTATACCTAATACAATACTTAACATCTAAGTACCCACTTAGCTAACAACTCACTTATTCCCAAGTTGTCCAATTACCCCACCACTAATTCCTACTATTATTCCTTAAATCTTGTTCCTATCTCAACTTATCTTCAGTTCTACGGTCGGGTATGTGTGTGCGCTTGTGCACATGTTTCCTTTTTCATCTCTTCCTGCTCTAAGATATCTTTCCTTGCTTGCTTCTCCTCTCTGTTTTTCCCAATCCCTCTTTGTGTTTTTATTGTTTTGTTTGCCCTTCCACAAGCTTTTCCCTCAGTGCAGCTACCTCTGGAGCCGTCTGAAAGCAGACCACCTACAGCCTGGCTCTCCAACTCCAGTGACTCCAGCCCTGGTACTGAGATTATGTCTATGTCTGATGTTTTGTTTTTCTCCTTGGAAACCAGGATCCTTGTCTCTGGAGACTCACAAGCATGAGCTGGGACTCCTGGATTCTGGGGTAAGATCTAATTACAACTTTGATCTCCAAAGACTTTTTTGGTTTTTGACATGGCTACTCTGAGTCCTTGTAGGTTATTTTCATTCTTCCAGAAATCATTGATCTTTTTTTCTGCTAGGTACCTCTTTTTGAACTGGACAAGTAACAGTTCTTTCCCCATCCCATGTGACTAAAGTGGAACTGCCAATCATGTTGTTAATAAAACATGCTGGGGCCTAGACCATCTTGGAGTCTTATCCACACTGATTAGTTCAAGGGTAGTCACATGACTCAAATAATATGAATTTTAATATTTGTATGTTGTCGTTTGGGATGGAATACTGAGAGAACAAAGAACTTAAACCTACCTGAAGTTGTTTTCAAAGTCTGTGGACACAGATGTGCATGATGCAGGAGTTAATACCCCTAGAGCAGCCCTGAAGCAGTAAACACTCATTGCCCACTCCTTACGGTGTTCCATGAGCTCTCTCAATGGCCCCCAGTAGATGGAGCCCTAGTTGTCCATGACAATAATTTGACCATGAGTACATCCTTCATTTGCTTTCTCACTTCCTTATCTTACTTCCTTAGTCCTTCACATTGCTTCCTGCAATTGATCCTTAAATAAAATACACTTAAAGTTCTGTGAACTATGAAAATAATGAGTTCCCCTTGAGGACTGGAGGGAGAGCCGTATCCAAATCTTTGGAACATGGCAAAGGTGAGTCCAGATTGTTAGTCAGATGACCTCAAAAGTAAGGGAAAATTCCAAACTATTGGGCAGGACCGATGAATCACAAGGGTCCACAAACACGGAAGGTGAAATGGGAAGAGGCAGCCTGATAGATGAGACTATGCAAAGGCCTTGGTCAGATCTTGCTAGCTCTGAAGTTAAAGAGGTTCATGGAGCTGGGAGTGTGAAAATCTTCTAGAAGCAGAAGAACAAACAACAACAAAAGCCAAGGAGATGATTTCTTCCTAAAGCTTCGAGAACCCAGTGCATCCCAGCGAAGCTTTGGTTTTAGCTCAGTGAGACCTACATAGTCCTTCTGATCTGTACAACTGTTATATATACTTCTGTTGTTTCAAGTCCCTTGGTTTTGCATATAATATGTCATAGTATAAGTAGGAGCTAAGATGCTTTAATTTTGTACGTACTGTGAGAAAAAAAAAAACCTAAACAAGAGAATTGATTTTCTTTTCTTATTGTTCTTGGGGGTGTTCAGTCACACTTTCCCACAGATACAATGGACAACTGCTTCCTCAGTATAGTTTGCCAAAACAACATAGAAAGTTGAACTAATTTGCAATGATGTCTGACTAATTAAATCAAACCTCTGTCTCTTTGGCAGAGGAGGCCTTACCTTGGAGTGCCAGAGGAGTCTCACCAGGGCACCCATTTTAATTAGCCAAGCTCTGTCTCATGTCCAATGCCTGGTTCTGCATCTGTGGATATTTTTGTTGTTGTTGTTTAAAATGTGAAATAATCTAAAGATTCTAGTATTGAGAAATAATTATTGTGAGACACTGGTGAACTCAGCTATTACCTGAATGCAAATGGTATCATAATTTGCTGTAAAAGAAATTATTTTTAGCTTTGGAAATAGCATAATATCTCTTCAGATCTCTTGATGCCATTGTCCCTTAAAGTGGAAGCTCTGCGAGGAAACCATGTGTATTTGTTTATTTTGAAAATGCTCAAAGTATTGGCCCATCTCATTTTCTTAGTCAAAGCTTGCTTCCCGGTTTTGCCCTGCTAATGACCTCAATTCTCTCTTGATGCTCTAAGACCAGGCTCTCTTTGATTAATCATTCTCTGTGTTAATATCAAACGGCCCTGGCATTCTTCAAACAGATCGCTGCTTCTGTTCAATAATGCCCTAAATATACAAAGCAGATAAATGATGATGTCATTGAGCCAATGGGAACAGAACTGAGCTCCAAGATGGCAGTGCAATTATAATGAGGAGACACATAACTGATGAGCGCCATATCTGAATATAAAATGATCTGTGAAGCATAAGATCAGAGGAGCACAGTTTGAAGGCTCAAGTCAGAGCTGCTGTGCTGGAGCACAAACTAGAGTAGAAGGCATTTCAAAATTGTACGTGTGTATGTGCACACGAGTGCACATGCATACATTTTTCTTTGAAATAGTTAAATGCTTCTTTCAGGGGCAGACGCCCAGAATGATATTCATCAGGGTTTTATTTCATTTCAGTCTCTTGCTTATTTTAATTTATGAGGTGTGGAGAATATTAGTTTTTAGGATGATTTAATATTTTATGTTGTAAGTGATCTTCTGTAGTCAGCTTGTTAATTAGATACTGCAGACAGGCTGGTTAATATTATGTGTTGACTCTGCAGGAAGAAAAAAAGAGAGACTATCTCTGGTAGTCAGAAAGAATCGAAGGCACATGATCAAGGTTCTCTAAGAGACTATGTGTTAGAGGTGCTTTCCTGTAAAACAAATTGTATCTGGCCCTTCTGAAGGCTCCCTAAGTGGGCTGGAGATAATTGGAGCCCTCTCTTGCTTTGCTCTGTTAGAAGTTTTTTAGAATTGGGTAATGTGAGGGTGGGATCAGATAGAAACCAGAGCTTTTCATTTAAATAAAGAAGCTATGTCTGAGAATATTTTTGGATGACTAGAATCCATTAAAATGGATCTTCCTATCTTGATTTCCTTGGAAGACCCAGTTCAAAATGGAAGTTTTCTGTTATTTCCTGCTGACCTTGTCCTCCAGACCAACATCTCCCAAGTAAAGAAATTAAACATGACTTCTCTGAGTATTATTTATATATTTAGCTTTTTAGTTGGAGGACCTGGGAAGAGGTGGAAAACTCACATGGAGACTACAGATGTGTTTTTTCTTCTGTCTATGCCACAAAAGAAGGCGGTGCATGGCTTCTTTGGCTTGTGTGCACTTGTGTGGATTGGTTTTGCTGACCAAAACTTCACAAGAGCTAGGAAACTCACAAAAGATTTATTCTGTCACACAACTCCATCATACGTACCTTAGGCTGCATTTGTGGATATTGAAATCACATCCTAAGGTAAAGAGAGATTAAATCAAAAGGTTTGTTTTAAGATGAAATTCAGGTGCATGAAATAAAAATAAAGTAAAATAGGACTTCCCTGCCCATGGTTCAGATTTCAAACGCAACCTGACAAGAACACATTATCCTGTGACGTGAGATGAGACTTTGGGAAGATTTCCAAGCTAACTTTGTAAGAACAAAATGGCGGCAGGTAATCCAAGTGAGACAGTTGAAATTATCTGTCCAGTTTAGCAAAAATTGCCTTCAGGATTACAGCGGCTAGTGTTTATTTATTCCTTAGCATTTGGTCTGGTTTATTCCATTCATAATATCAGAATGTTTAACTTATTGCCTTGCCTGAAACTAACGTTTCCAATTTTAGCTAATAAGAAATTGTTTGTCCATCAAAATAGTAATTTTTCAAAGAGAAATGAATCAATAGTTGCTTTTTTTTTATGCGAACTGTATAGTCCTTATAAGCCCTTGATTAAGAAGCAATGGGAGCAAGATGCCAGAGTGGGGTGGGGGTGGGGAGGTTCCCAGCTCTAGTCCCTCTCATAGAAATGCCAACTGGAAACTATTAATAGGCAAAAATGCCTTTATGAATATCCCAGAACCTGGGGTGAGGCAAGACAGACGGGGAAGCACAATAAAAGTGCCCGCTTTTTCTTGTGATAAATACCATGACCAAAAGCAACTTGAGAGGGAAAGCCAAGGCAGGAACTCAAAGTAGGAACTCAAAGCAGAACCAGGGAAGAATGCTGTTTACTGGCTTACCCTAGGCTCACCCCAGCCACTTTTCTCAGAAAGCCTGGATCTACTTGCCTAGGGGTAATACTGTCCACCATGTTCTGGGCCCTCCTCCATCAATTAGCAAGCAAGAAAATGCCCCCACAGACCAATTTGATGAAGGCAGTTCTTAAACTATTCCCTCTTCTCAGGTCTGTCAAGTTGACAACCAAAATCACCATCTCAAGATCTAAAATAAAGAGCCTCCCTCTGACCATGCTTCCCCCTCCCTGGAAATAAGCATGGCACCATGGGATAGGATTCCCTTTGACCTACAGTTTGGCCAGTGTGGAAAGAGAGTCCAAAGCAGGCATCAAGCTTCGCTGCAATTCTCGGGCACTTTCTGTCAGTCTTCCATTTTTCCTTATAGGAAACACTGGGAGAATTGCTCTCTGGGATCATCTGGAAACAGAGCAAGGAAGATTAGACCCACAGTGACCAGTGGTCAGTCTCAGTGGTGGCACTACCTTCAGGCTGGAAAACTTATTTAAAAAGTAACACGAGTCAGCAGTACATGTCACACCCCATATAAGGAGTATGCTTTGCAGTTCTGCCCAGGTTGGCTCTAAGGTTAGAAGTCTAATTTGGCCACAGAGCTCACAGCTGAAGACCCAGCCCAAGGCAAAAATCCTGCTGATGTGTAATAACTTCATTGGAGATGGAGAATTAAACCTTCCATCTTGGAGGGAGGTTCATTAAGACGTAGGATGTTAAAAGGAATGTGAAACAATCAGATTATCTCAGGGAAGGTGAAACACTCCATCCTGTAAGGAGGCTGGTTTAGTAGGGAGTAAACAACTCAGCAACTTCAGGAAGTCACTGAAACTGACCAGATTCACTAAGCCTCTCCTTCCCCAAGCCTACATAAGCCGTAAGGATGCTAGGCCTCTTAGACAGGTTGTGCTACCTCTATAGAAGAGGCTCAGATCAACAGAGATGCCTATAAAGGCAGAGCTCAAAAGAGAAGACTGTCAGACAAGCCAAGCAGCTTGGGAGAAATAGGAAGTTGCTGAAAAGCCTCTACGAGGCTCTGCCCAACTGGACTGCCTGCTGAGTTGCCTGCAGGTTGTACAGTACACTCCAGGTTTTGAGCTTTTACACACTGTCAGCCATGTTAGGGTGGGCTTTTGGTGACACAGCTGTCTTTGAGTCATTTCTGCTCCTGTAACTCCTCACCCATATTCCTATAAGTAACCCCAGTAAAACTAATTGGTTCACTAATTGAACTTTGCTGGTATTATTTTTGTCAGTTTTCTATCTGGGGTAAGTAGCCATTTGTTCATGTTTCCTGGAAATAGTGTCACATGATACCTGCCTATATGTGGATCCTGTAATCCTGAACAAGAAGTCAGTGCAGGAGTACTCCTTAACCATGAGCACGCCCAATAATACTAACCAACTGTCAAAAACCCTACCCTAATAAGAACTCCAGATATTGTTGCTACCTGTCCAGGGAGTAAAGTCTGAGACTTATCTAACCATCCTATTTACAACAACCTGGCACCCAGATGACAAGCTTGCCTGGCTGTGCCCTGACTGTATGGATAGCAGTTTTGTCTAACCAGAAACCCTAGAAGGACATTTTACCTGTCTATAAACACACCAGATGGCCAATTTACAACCCCTGCAGTCTTGAAGAGGAACTGTTTCCCAACCAAAGTATCTGTAGAAGCAGAAAGACATGTCTGCTTTTACACACAAAGGTCCACACACAAGGTCAGAATAGAAAGATGACGAAGAATCACAGAAGGGTGACACCACTGAAGGATACCCATAACTGATTCCAAAGAAATGAACATATGAGCTGGCAGACAAATATGTCTTAAAAATCACTCATGTCTACAAGAAAAGACAACTAGAAACCACAAAAGATCAATAAAAAATTCTAGCATTAAAGATACAACTGAAAGCTTGAACAACTGACTTCATCAGTGGGAATAGTGGAATTTAAGAATGGTCATTTGCAATTATCCAGTCAGAAAAGAAAAAAGAAAGAAATACAAAAGTACAAAGAAAGCCTACAGAACTCATGGGACATCATCATTTAGACATTCCCAGAAAGGGGAGAGGGAGAAAAATGACAGATATTCTGTTTAAAGCAATAATGGCTGGAAACTTCAAATGACCATCTATATTCATTAGGCCCAAAAGTTCTCAAGCAGACTGAACCACAAAGGTCTATACCAAGACACAGTATAATTAAATTATCAATAGCCAAAGACAAATGACTTAAAAAAAAAAAAACAAGAGAAAAGTAAGTTTCAAAGACATGGGGATCTGGTAAAACTATCAGTGGATTTCCTAGCAGACACACTGCAGCTCAAGAGAGAAGAAGATGACATTTCAAATATTGAAAGAAAAATACTCCCCAAAATGGAATATCCAGCAAAGCTATCCCTAGAAATGAGGAAAGATTTTGCCCAAAAATGAAAAGCTATAACTCTTTGATAATAGACATGCCACACAAGAAATACTAAAGGAAATTCTTAAAGCTAAAATGAAAACATATTAACGTACAACATATTAACATACAACAAACTAATATAAAATACAACAAAATGAAAACATGCTATTAACATACAACAATAACATTATTTTAGATTTATTAATTTTTATGTGTGTATGTATGTATGCATGTATATATTATATATGTATGTGCACCACATGTACTCATACACTCAAAGATCTAAAGATCTGGTTCCACATTTCCTGGAACCAGAGTTATGTGGGCGTTGGGAATCAAACCCAGGTCCTCTGCAAGAGCAACAAGAGCTCTTAACCACTGAGCCATCTCCCAGCACAAAATTCACTTCAAAAAATGGATACATAGTGGAACTAAGAACCTTTCCATAGGATGCTACACAAGTCACTTTCAACCTTGGCCCACATGTTAAAAAAACAAATGAACTTTAAACGACTATAACTGCAGTGATATGTTAGTAGACACAAAATGGCAAAATATAATTAACAATCTCAAAAACCTAGATTGTGAAACTTAGTTGTTCTTTTGTGTGCATTGTTTTGTAGGCTTATTTACTTAGTTTTATTCTTTGAGGTAAGGTTTCATATACTCTGAGGTGGCCTTAAATTCCCTGTGTAGTCGAGGTTGACTTTGAACTTTTGGCCCCCATGTATATATGTCCTGAGTCCTGGAGTTAGAATTGCCATGCTAGTTATAGAGCGCAAAGGATTGAACCCAGTGCTTTAAGAATGTGAGAAAAGCGTTCTACCAGCTGATGCAGATCTTCAGCTCTTGTTTTTGTACCAAGTAAAATTAAGTAAATACTTTTAATAATGCATAAGTGATAAAGAATGCCATTATATAACAATAAAAGGGTCAGTTAATCAAGACACTTGTAAATATTCATACACCCAGCATTGCATACCTAAAAACTTACAGCAAATATTAACAGAACTAACAGGAAAAAATGCAAACTATACAGTAATAGTAGGGGATTTCAATGCCCACCCCCCACCCCCGCTCCACTTCGTTTTTTTGAGACAAGGTTTCTCTGTGCTGTTCTGGCTGTCCTGGAACTCACTCTATAGACCAGCCTGGTCTCCAACTCAGAGATCTGCCTGCCTCTGCCTCCCACATGCTGTGTGTGACACCACCACCACCACCTGGGTTTTAATGCCCACTCTTACTAAGATAATTTAGACAGAAAATAAGGAAATAGCAAGCTGAACGCCACAGGGATCTATCAGACATGCACAGAATATTCAACCCGACAGAGAAGAATACATACTCATTCCAAAAGTATCTGGAACTTTCTCCAGAATATATCAGGTGTTAGAGCACAAAAGTGGTCTGAGTAAACTCAAGGAGACTGAAATCATGGCAAGTCCCACTTCCAACCACAGTGTAATATTTTAAGGTGTGCAATGTAAAGATCCGATATGCATTTGTCTGGCAGAGTGATTGCCACAATTTAGTTAGCACATCAATTAATTCATGTAGTTACTACTTTCTTGTAGTGTTTAGGGAGAATATTTCATGTCTATTTTCTTAAATTTCATGTATAAAATATGCTATTAATTGTAAAGGCTAAAAAGTGGGGTGAAGCTTCGTGTTAGTGTTTGCCTCATATGTATGAGGTCCCGGGTTTCAAAGGGAAAAAAAGAAGAAGAAAATAAAAGAAAGAGGAAATAAAGAAAGAAAAAGAAAAGAAAAACAATATTAAAATTAAATTAAAATATAGTATTAAGTATAACTGCCATGCTGGGGGGTTCAGAACTTGTTCTCTTTTTATAACCAAAACTTAGTACCTTTGACCAGCCTCTTCCTACTTCCCCTATTTGTAGCTCCTAAAAAACATTTGTTTATTTATGTTTTTTTTTTTTAACCTATGGGTGTAAGCCTCTATTTCCCCTTCTCAGGGGCCCCTTTCTAGTTTCTATACACACTCACTTCCACACAAGTACACAGGTATAAAAATTAGAAGCTAAGACTAAAGTCAACTACTGAGACTTACTTCTCTGAAAAGTTCACTTCATAAATCTATAACTTCTGTAGCGATTTCTCTGGTGGATCTGGTTAGAATAAATTGAAATATACTTCCAAAAAGAATTCATTATTCTAGCCACAGGTAAGAAGAGTCATGATTTACAAAGGGAGGGCAAGCTGTCAATGCTAACAGGAGTCTAGGAGAAGTTGATTCGGACCCTTGCAGCTGACTTTAATAACATTGTAGAGTGCTGGAGGAGGGAACTTCAGCTATAGCAGAAATCCAGAAAGAACTAGAATTAGATGAGAAACTTGGAGATGGGGCTGGGCACTGCCATCTCACGATAAAACTAAAAAATGAGAAGGTGAGGATTTAGTTTCTTAAGGGCAAACAAAGAGAATGGCATTTTGGTTTTTGGTTTTTGGTTTGTTTTGTTATTTTTTAAAAAGTAATCTACTCTTACTGATGATGCTGTAAACACTGTTGGCATGGCAGCAGATGATTAAGACTACTGTATGCACTTAGCGGCAGGACTTGAGAAGATTGATTCCAGGTTTGAAAGAAGTTCTACTGAGGGTAAAATGCTGTCAATCAATATGCGAACTGCAGAGAGATCTTCCTTGAGAGGAAAAGTCAGTCAGTGCAGTAAACCTCATTGTTATCTTATTTTAAGAAATGTTCACGGCCACCCTAGCTTGCAGCCGCTGCCACCTGACCAGCCAGCAGTCATGTTGACATCCATGGAAGACTCTCCACCGGCAAAAGGATTAATTAGAACTGGCTAAAGGCTTCAGTGATTATTAATGTTTTTTTATGAAGTTGTGTACATTCTTCAGACATATTACCACACATTTAACAAACAATGGTGTGGTACAAACATTTTATAGGCACCTGGAAGTCCCAACGTTCACCTGACTCACTTTATTATAATATTTACTTTTTTTTTTTTTGTTATCTGAAACCAAACTTGCAATATCTCTGGGGTATCCTAGTATTCCATGTGGGTGTCTATGCGTTTAAATTTATATATATAGGTATATATGTATATGAGTGTGTCAGTTTTTTAAATCCCCTTTTGAAGAGCAAACCTCCCTTTATTGGCAATAAAGGGTGAAATATAAAGAGCTCATTGGCAAAGTTAATTGCTTGAACATTTGGCAGCAAGAGTTATTCAACAAAGGTTGGTGACCCATGATGGTACTGACCCCTCACAGTGTACTGTGAGCAGCATCAGTTGCCACTCACCTATACAACATCGTTTACACATTTAATCGAGAGTAATAACACATGAATAAAAGGTTGTCCTGAGCCTTTGAGGAAAGCATTTTGTTTTCTTAATGTGGTGACTCCTTTTTAAAACCTGAAGGCTTTGTTCTAATTAGTTACAATATACAGATCTAGCATGACTCCACAGAAATATATCATGTCCTTAAAATATATTTAATGTGGTAATGCCACCAACCAGCATAGCTCAAAAGAAGGCATCTTCTTCTCCTTCCCTTTTCTGTCTGCTATTTAATTTCATTATGATTTCTAAAAATTCTCTGCTAGTGTACAGCTGTTCCACTGTTAGTAGCCCTGAAATAGAAATGTGTTACTGTGCTTAGAGAACGGCATCTGCATACTGTAGAAAAACAAAATCATGTGATGTGATTAATACAGGAAGACGGTTATTGGTATTTTTAATGCATATTGTTTAAACTCAAATATGTTTGCCTTCCAGACATTTTTAGATGTGTTGTTCTGATCTATGCTTTGAATCTGTGCTGCTTTAATAATATACATAAAAAAAAAAAAGGTTTGCCAGTGGATCCAACACCTCCTGCTGCTAGTTGGCTAGAATTTTTTTTTTTTTAATGTCACAAGCAGAGCCTTTGATATGCAACCCCAGGGGGCTCTTTATCCCGGATGATTGTAAATAACCATTCCCAACATTTGGTCCTTCCGCCATCTTTGATCCTGTCATCTTGAAATTTGCCCTTGCAATGAGTAAGGCTACTTTCATACTGCATTTGAAAATGGCAGACTATTTAAGCTCTAGGGGGCAATAGGACAGGTTCAAAAGTTTGCAGATAGATGGATTATTTCAGGCTTAGAAAGAGAGAGAACGCACATGCCTTCTCTCTTGAAAATCTCTTGTACATCATAAATCTCCTTGTGTCTGGGCCCTATCTTCTAATAACTGCATAAGTGGTCAGTCTTAAGATTCAGATTTACACACAGAGCCCCAGCACTGACCTCACCAAAGGACACGATTTATGTAGTGGAGACGGACCAAGTATGGAATGCAATCCAGTCCTGGTGACAAGAGTCTAAACTGCTCTTACCAGGCGGCTCCTGGTTAGCATTCATGGGATATCAGTGCTTCCTTGGAGGGAACCTACTTCAGTTCCTTCCTTTTACAGATAAAATGAGAACCTAGGAAACCTGTTTACCTGAGGGCTATGCATAAAAAACATCAACAACAACAAAATCAAAAACAGCAAAACCACCTTTTTTTCCTACTTTTTCTCAATCCTTGTTGTGTTGTTATAACACAATGCCTGAAACTAGGCAATGACTACAGAGTAGAAGTCTATTTGCCTGATAGTTCTGGGTGGGTAGGAAGTCAAGATAGAAGGAGTTGCATCTGTCAAGGACCCTCTTGCTCAGCCGTCCCATAGCAGAAGGTAGCAGATGGAGGAAGGCAGGCTAAATTTGTTTTTGCAAGGCCCCTACTCCAGTGTTACTTCATTCATGAGGGCAATGCCTGCATAAAGGCCCCACCTCTCAACAGAGTTGCTGTGAGGATTAGGTTTCCAAGACATGAACTTGAGGATGGGGGCACATGTTTGAACCACTGCCATTCTCTTCTGCAATTCGTGCCTTTACAGAGGCACATAACCTCTGTTGCTACCACAATCTGGGGTCCAAGAACCAATGACTCCAGAGACCTTGCACCTTCCTGCTTGTACATGGAAAGAATACTTCCTTTCTTTCTTTAGCCTTTTGGAGCCACAGAGGGATCGCTTGTCTGAGATCTCTGGCCAAACTAGAAGACACAGATCTTCTCTGGCCCACAATCAGCCCCAATACATTAAAAAATAAATAAATAAAATAAACAACCAAAATAAAATGCTCATCAGACTCTATTCAATAGTCTGAATCCCTGAAAGCCACACATGCTAAAATGGGCCCTTCAAGCCAGAGAAGGAAAGCAGAGCTATTTGACAAATGGTGTTGGGACAAAAGGGTAGACATCTGGGGAAGAAAAATAAATTGGCTCTATATCTCCCATCCCATGTGATGATCGACTTTTAAGTGGATCGAAAGTCTAGATAATAGAAATATAAACATTAAAGTGTGAAAAGAACATGATACAGTTTTAATCCTTGAGAAGATTTTTTTAAACCCTCATTCAAAATTTAGAAACCATCAAAGGAAATGTTAAGAAACATGAGTTCATAATAATAAGAGCTTTTCTATGACAAATACATACACACATGACACACAAATGCACATATTCAGGTGTGTACACAAACCTGCACGCAGCCATACAAGCAAAGTCAAATATAGGATATGAGCAAGTTAAAAAGCATTACGACTTATATGAAAAATGAGGTAAAAGCTCCCACACATAGAGAAATAAGAACTCAACAAGCTAACAGAATTTTTTTTTAAGTGAACAAAAGACTTAAACACACAATCCATACAAAATGAAACACAAAAGGCTCTTAAGCATTTGGAGAGATGCTCAGCTCCACTCATCATAAAAGAAATGCAAATTAGAACTATATTGAGATACCATTTTTCGCCTATCAGGTTGGCAAGAATCCAAAAGCTCTGATAATACACTCCACTAGAACGGCTGTAGGATAGGAGCCCTCTTATACATCGCTTGTGGGAGTTTATGTTAGCATAACCCCATATGGAGAGCAATTTAACAAAATCTATCAAAATTACAAATGCATTCATCTTTTGCCCCGGCAGTTTTACTAGCAAATAAATGGATGGGCATACAACGCTGAAGGTATTCATCACAGTGTTGTAATAAGAACAACAGCAACAACAAAAATTTTTTAAAAAGCCCAAACTGTTAAATTCAGTAAGTTGCTAAAAGACACAGATTAAAAATTGATACATTCAAACAACGCAATACTATACAAGTTGAAAAATAAAAACTGTGACCAGACTGTAGTCATATGGTAGAGTGTCCAAGAGGTCTTGAAAAATGAAGGAATAAACGAAAAATGAAGCAGAACAACATGAAAGTCAGCTGCCTGCTCTGCAACAGAGGAATATAGTCACGTGACTGTTGCACTCCTGAACTCATAGCAGCTGGAGGCCCTTCACAGTTCACCACGGGTGGGACGGGGTGTTGATGAGGCCCCACCCCTCGTGGTGGAACTATTGGGACTTAATGTATCATTTTCTTCAGTGGCGTCGCCACTAGCCTTGAAAGGATTGCATTCCCAATTAAGCTCAATGATTGGGGGGGGAGGGGCAGGGAGGGAGGATGTGAGGAGGAAGAAGACTAGGTGGGAAGAAGGGTTTCAACAGGAGAAAAAGAGAGGCAATGAGGGCGGGGCTAAGAGAAGATAACCAGAGAAGTGTTACATTCAGGGATGGGAAAAACTTGTAAGAGAATAATAATAATAATATAGGTTTATATCCTTCTAATAGACACTGAAAAACTGGAAGAATTTACAAGGAACTACATAACTGTTAGTGAGAGTTGAGTAAGGGTAGAGCTTGGTCAGTAGGTGAAGGGATCCAATCCCCAATACCCTAATCAAAAGCCCGCAAACCCAGGCATAGCTGTGTCGTGTCCGTCTGTGACCCCAGTCCGGGGCTTGTAGAACAGGGTTTCCTGAGAGCATGACAGCCGGGCAATCTGGTTGCAAAGGTGCTTCCAGGTCAGGGAGAGTGAGACTGTCTCAAGGCAGGAAGCTGGGGAGTGGTAAAAGAGAACGCCCAGCATCCTGCTCTGTCTTCTACCTGTACCTACATGTTCGAAGGCACGCACTACACGTACGTGTGTGTGCGCGCACACACACACACACACGCACACACACACACACACACACACACACACACGTGACATACACAAAGGAACAGAGTAAAGGAATTCAGGATGTTTGGCACCCAATTAACAAGATTTTATATATATCTTTGTACTGTTTTAACTGATATTACATATACACACATGCATAATGCAATATACATGTGTACATATATAAAGAAATATACAAATATATATTAAAATTACATTTTTAATTAAAAAATAGTGAATTCTCTGCTTAACTCTGAAAAGGTCAACTAGCTTATATCATCACGAAGGTTAGGAGTCTAAATTAACATACTACTTCCCAGAGTCTTGACACATTTTGTTTTCCTTTCCTCCTTCATTCAATAAATTTATTTAAAAATTTCTGTATAATATGTGCTGTGTTAAGTTCTTGAGCTGTGTGGAGACAGGGGCCAACTAGCACTCTACTTCCGGAATCTCTGTTCTAGTCCAAGGCCTTTTCTATGTGAGGTGTGGGGTATCCCATTGTATGCAAGGTCTTTAGGACCCACAGTCACCATCTTAATTTTATTTCATCAGCATTTTAAGTTTGAGAACATTCAATCTACATTGGCAAAGAGTTCAAGAATTCAACAGCCTTGATTTTTGTGAGCCAAGATGTATGCAGACTGGAAGCGTTTTTGGTCTTTCTCAGTGCACCGCTTTGTGAAATTCCACTGTACCTTTTACTGTGCATAATCCAACGTAATGTGAAACTCTTCCTGTATGGTCCTTGCTTATGCTTATCCAGGGGTGCAGTACTTTCTTGTGGTTTGTTCTCATGCCCTTCCTCAATGCTCTAGGATTGGACCACACATCACTTTTTATTCCTTTCTGTTTCCCCTCTAGTTTTATTAGTTTGTATTCCATGGTGATAAATTATTCAAATCAAATATCTATTCCATGGTCATCCTAGCACCTTAAATAGCATTCTCTTCCCTCTTTTCTCTCCTTCCTGATACCAAGCAGGTGGGACTCTATGGAGAAGTCACATCACCTCAAGGTGTGTTTGTGATTTTGTGATGAATATGTGCCTATCTGTAACCAAAACAATATATTTCTTTCTTTTTCTTTTCTTGTTCTTTCTTTTATAAGTTCTTGAGACACAGTTTCTCTGTGTAGCCCTGACTGTCCTGGAATTCACTCTCTAGTCCAGGCTGGCCTTGAACTCAGAGATCTGCCTGTCTCTGTCTCCTAATTGCTAGAATCAAAGGCATGTGCCAGCAAAGACAGAATATTTCAAGGCTTAACCCATTCAAAAACAAACAAACATACAAAAAAAGTCAATGCTTTCAAAATTGTGCTACAGAACCTTCCACAATGATTGAAATGTCTATAGCAGTGTTGTCCAATATGGTTTCTGATGGTACTTATTAACCACTTGTAGCTACTAAGCACTTAAATACACCCATGGAACTAGAGAATTATATTTTCATATTTTTTCAATGAATTTAAAATTTAAAAGCTAGTAGAAAGAGAATACATTGAGCTAAAGTATATAACTTCCAAGAGAATAGCTTGCCACTGACACAGCAGGCTGCAAGAGTGAGAGGATCTCAGTCTCTGAACCCCGGGTACCCCAGGCTCTGTCCCTGGACATGAGGACGGGACAGTTGTCAGGTAGTTTCTGAACTCTGTCAGAGCACAATGCATCTGCCCCACATTCTATCCTGAAAGTCAATAAGCACAGAGAAACTAGTTGGAGCTCTAAACAGTCACTTTGGGGTTCAAAACTAAATTCTTTCCCATCACTGAGTATGCATCAAGATCATAGAAGAATGTAGCATCTCATGGACGGAGCACAAAGTCCAGGGCATCCTGAATGCAAGGCTTAGGAAAACAACCCTAATTCTAGACCTCACTCAAGGGTAGAAATGAAATCCTACTGCACAGACCTCCACAGCCACACAGGTTGGCTCGTGACCTGCCTACAGTTGCATTCAGGATTGACATCTTCATTATCAACAGGCAGAAAGGCTCAGATAGAACAGAGTAGGTAAACTGTGTCTGACTGGCTTACCCTCCTTAATGTCCTCATTTCTTAAACTACCAGGTGCACAGCCCCCACTGTACCATTCAGAGCTCACTGCTCTGCTCAGCCTTAACACCATAGCCACACTTATCTGAGCATGTATACTTACAGGTGCCCAGCTTCTCCCACATCCAGTCCTGTACTCAGGCTGTCACCAAAAAAACGCCATACTCTAGCTTCCTCCTCAATCAACACCCCTTCACACACACACACACACACACACACACACACACATTGACATGCACACGCACACAAACACCTGTGGATAATTTGGGGTACCTGCCCCCTGAAGCCATCTTCCCTGAAACCCACAACCATGCATGATCCCCCTTCCTCAGAGCCCTATGAAACTGGCTTCATGTGTGTTTTGGTGCATGACCCTCTCTCTTCTTTTGTAGCATCAATGAATTTCTCTGATCTTGCCTCCTAGCTTGTGACAGGCCCCAAGGGTGGGGCCTGTGCTGTTCATATTCTGTAACCCTGAGTGTATGGGCACACAGTCAGTCTCCAAGACTTTTCACCGCTGAAACAGAGGGAAGATTGCTGTTTCCAACAGAAGGATTTCAGTGATGATTCAGGAGAAGGGGGTGGTCTCAGCAATGACATGCGATATGCATATATGTTTTGTCTCATAAGCAATATCAGTTTTCAGCTGACACTAATACTTAAGTTTAGGGAAGTTCATATAAAGATTTCTGTCTCCAGATTTTCTTGAAAAGCACAAAATCAGATACAACCTACTGGTCAGTTATTTCTCTCAGGCGATTCGCCAGCTCTCCACAATTCCTGCTTTGTTCTCTGTCAGCACTGAGCTGACTTTGGTTTTCCGTACGCACATGAGATATGAACAAAGTCCGTGCAGTTTGGACAATGATAATGATTTAGCAGTGCACTTACAAAGCTTGTATTGCCCCTTTTCAAAACATACTGACTCTGATTACTTTAATGGTTATGATTTTGGCTTTTTTTTTCCTCCACCATTCACCCAAATCCTGAGATTATAGCCCATGTCCAGATATAAATAAGATTTAAATCCTGTTAAAGGAGTGTGATAGCAGATTCAGGTCCGTCTTCACTACGTCTGCAAGTGTGATTTTTTTTTTTTAGATATTAGGTTAATCAAGGAGCTCGGGGCAGCAGGTCAAGAGGCTTACTTGTCGAAGGCAGAAGAGACAGACACTTGAAACAGGAGAGATTGTGGCACCTGCAAGATATTGAATGTTAGCACTTCATGGCACATCCATTGCACCTCTGGTGTGAAGATTGTCAAGTAGATATCAAGCAGCGATTGAGTTTCACAGCCTTTGATGAGAATGGTGGCTGTTGTCCCCGTTGTCCACGGAGGAAACTGAGGCACCCTCTGTTCATGCTGATGAGGACCCCTCTACAAGAGGCTTGGTAATTAAATTTAATTATCCTCCTTTCGACCTCTCCCTCCCTCACTCACTCTTCCTCTTTGGTTTCAAGGGTGATTTATGTTAGATCAATCTAACTCACTCCCAGAATTGAATCAATACCACCTGTAACTCCCAACTTTCTTCAGCCAAATCTTAAGCTTCAGGAAAACGCAAGTAGTAAAGCACACACAGAGGTAAAACGTAAAATCGGACAAGCCTCTCTGACATGTAGACAAATACCTGAATTTATTTATTTACCTTTTATTATTTTTTTTATAGTTTCTTGAGATATAGTCTTTCTATACAGCCCTGTGTGTTCTGGATCTTATGAAGACCAGGCTGGCCTTGAACCTAGAGGTCTGCCTGCCTCTTGCCTCCTGAATATTGTGTACCACGATGCCCAGAACAACACCTGAATTTCAAAATGCTCACACTCTGTTGTCAGTAGCTCCTCAGTGTCCTCTCTCTCCTCTGCACATTTCCTCTACCAATTAATAATAGCACTAAGGGAACGTCTGTGTTCAGAATTTACTTCAGTGCACCATACTTGCACCATTTGGAGAGAGTTCTTAACTTCTTTGACCCATGGAAAGTTCACCAGTTTTTAAAAGTAGATCTTTTAGCTAAGTCAACACTTCAAGTATCCAGCATGTGCTTTTAGTTCAGAAAAGAACAATATTCTGTCTTCGACTGTTAAACCCATTAGCCTAATCACATTACAAGTGAACCATTCCAGGGCACCCATTAAGCATGCTATCCTCATGAACATAGAATTTCTTGAGTGTAGGCCTTTTTGGCGTTTTGAGTATGATCTGGCTGTCACTTCTTCTTTGTAATGATCAATCTCACCTTTCATGACATCTCCCTGACCAGGTAATTGAAAACAAGTAGAAAAGGCAAGAAATACTCAATCACAAGTGGGTTCTGTGACCTTTTACCCCTGAAGGGGTAAGATTAAATGCCACCAGACAAAAGTAATTTATAGATCTCTATCCTATGCGATTAGGGAACCCAGTTAAAAAAAAAAAAAAAAAGAAAATAATTATAAAGACCTATCTAGACCATCATGGCTGTAGGGAAGAAAATACACAAATATTTAGCTTGTGTTTCCTGTGTCTTGTAGAACTTTGATATCCTCAGACGACAACATTTGTCTAGTTTCATGTGGAATTTGGATGCTCAACATTTGCTCCCAGGGAACAAGTAGAAGTTCTTTCAACATCAGCCTGGGAAAATCATTAGCTGCCATTTCCCCCCTGGGTGTATATCCCGTGTGTCCCCAGCCAAAGCTCTTTCTGACTTGCCCCCAGGGTGCTCGAGCCACATTGTCTCTGCTCCTCCCCCCACATTTGCCATCATTAGATCATTAGATCATGCTACTGGATCATCAGCTCGTTCTGCCTGTCATCTCTTCTTGTACAGGTGACCTCCCCTAGATCATTTTATGTTCTGTATTTTTCTAAATGACATTGTTCTCTGGAGTCTGTTGCCCAGCTGAAAGAGTTACATTTCCTTTCTCTGTTAGTTACTGCAGGTATCAATCATTCTGTAACCACCTGTACTAGCGTTAACCTTCTTCCTGTCTTCCAAATCAAAACCCATTTCTCACTTCCATATGTCAACACGAGCCACATGCGTTGATTAAACATCTTTCATTCGAAAGCACACAGTCCTGCCTTCTTGCCTATGTCTGAATGCCTCCCATATGCTCTGCATGCAAGCCTAATTCTCATGTTCTCTTCCTCTGGAAAGTCATTCTTCATTGTAATAAGTCGCCCAAAGTAAATGTATTCATCATCTTTTTCTCTGACAACCATGTTTCTCCACTACGGGAAATTAAACACTGCAGCATATGGCCTGAGCAGCAAACTTTAGTGCTTGCTCGCTCAATTGTTTTAACACATTGCCGCCTTCACATAATATTCTGTTTGCCACTAGCATGTCAGGCTTCCACTTGACATATGCATTAGACATGTTAATGGCAAGAACGAAACCAACTGAAGCTGACAATATGACGAAAGAAGGGTAAGTGCCCATTAATTACAAAAATCCACTTTCCCCACTCTTTAGCAGAGGAAGGAAAAAGAAATGAAGGCCTTCAGAGCATGCCACCACATCAGCTCGCTGTGGTGCCACCTGACAAAAATGTAAACTCTAAGTACAACGGAAGGACTTTGTAGCTTTGGGAAAGCCAGTATAAATGGCACCAGGGCCCTTCTTGCTGTCATGGAGCCTATTGGCTGGCTCAGTCTGCTTCCTGGCATGCTGGTTACAAAACCAGTATGGTACCAGTAGCTGAATTCTTTATGTAGCATCCAAACACCTCCCCTACTTATTATCCCAGACCTCTTTTATGTTACTAAGCACACAGCTGCTGTAAAAGTCCACTCCAAGTGCTCCCTATCCCTGAGAATAATAGAGCACTGTTTCCTTCCAGGTCACTGTTTCTGAGATTAGATCACGTAATTGATTATGAATCTTTGGGTCTCTATTGTGAATCTGCTGCCTCTGAACTCATCTTTCAGTGAAGTCATTCTGATCTCAGCATTTGTTTATAGACTTTAGTCATTGACTTGCAAGCATTTTTCAGGTTTTTTTTTTTAACCTGTATTTTTTTTTTCAAAATAATATTTTTATTGATTCTCTGGGAATTTCACATCATACACCCTGATCACACTCACTTTCCAGTCCTTCAATGTCAGATCCTCCTGCCCTTGTGACACATCCTCAACAAAATAATAGTAGTAATAACAATAACAATACTACTAATAAAGTAAGTCCAATTTGTGTAGTGCATATACTGACTGGAGCATGGTCAAACTCCTTTTGCCCTGCCCCTAGAGAAAACTGAGTCCTTCCTCTACATCCATACCAGAAGCCATCAACAGTGGAGATCTACACTTCAGCATCCTTATCATCATTTTTAAGAGTGCTCTTCGATAGCTTCCTTTTTAGGTTGTTAATAATTGGGGGGGCAGGGATGGGGGTAGGGGTTGTCACAGAAGCATTTCATAGTCCCTCTTTCTCAGTTGTGTGTCTGCCTCCATAGATATCATGGCAAAGTAGCTTCTTTGCTCTCTACAATCAGCTGGATCTCAGATCCTTGTCTTCCTTGTGGTTTCTGGGGACAACACAGACCACAAACATGGTCCCAGGTCCCAGGTTGCAGTAGGACCATGGACCCAGCAGAGTTTATGGACATCTTCTTGGTCTTTGGTGGGTAACACAGACTATAGACATCAATCAACACAGACACTGGCAACCTGTGAACCTGGGATCCAGATATGGCTCTCTACAGCAACAAGGGTCCACACTTCTCCATGGCCTCTGGTAGCTGCAAAGGCCACTTAGATCAGATTGATATGGCTCCCAGAGACAGCATGGCCCATGACCCTGAACCTAGTCCCCCGACCACATTATGGCCACTGACCCCCACACACTTGACCTTCGAGGAGGTCCCGTCCAGAAGGCGATCCTCATCTCATTGCCCAGAGCCAGGGTGATCCTGCAAAGTGTTGGGGGATGGGCGAGGGCTGAGTCTTCATCTGTGTAAGCTCCAAGTACACCATCCCATGGACCCCACTGGGCAGCCACCTGTTCCACTGTTGACCTCAGCCCTCTCTCACACCTGTCTCTGCCAACACATCTCCAGTTCCGCTGCTCTCCTCCATACACTCACTACTCTGCTCTTCCATCCCCCCCTTCTCCATAACGTGTTCATTCATTGGCTTCTGACAACCCCACAGTCTATATTTTAGGAAATAATCTACTGTACTTATAATTTGCAGTACACATGCATATCTTCAAACAATAAAAAGTTTTAAAGGTTTCCAGTGGATACTCTACTACATTTTTTGTGTGTATTGACTTTTCTTTATTCAGCCAGAAATTATATTGAGTCATATGATATATTTGATACCAGAGAACATCCAACAGCCAACAAAGTTTCCTAGAACCTCCCAGTATGAGACTTCTGTATTTTTTACATTTCCAGAGATCCTGAAGTTGATGACTCCTGAGGGCATGCTCCGTATCAATGACAGCATGGTCTTGAACTTGGTGTCAGGCATTAATTTTCCAAATCTTAATTGAAAGGGATATAGAGGTATCCTAATGTCCATCCATGCCTCTTATTCTCTAAAAATCTATCTTAAGATTAAGGTACATGGCAGAGTTATGCCCCTCTGACCTCATCACACTGGTCCTGTTGAATTGCTTTTACGTTGAGTTCAATGTCATCTGCATACACTGAGGGACATTGTCAGAAGCAATCCTGAAAAGCTCTTTTTGATTTCTGTAGAGATATTTTTCAAGGTTGTACCCACTACATTACAAAGTGACATAGCTATAAGGACCTATATGATAAATTTTCCCTAGGTTTCCATTACGGAAAGGCCTGGGCCACCCCTGAGCATCAGTTTTATCTTATAAGGAGTAAAAACATTGAATTCTGCTCCATGCATTGCCTATTAAAGAACTTGAAGCGCATAAGTAGGCCCCCAGGACTTCAATTTTTGTGTTCCAGCCTGTGTGATGATATTATCCCCAACCCAGTCCAAACAAGCTTTACTTCTTCCTACTCTTATTTTCTCAACTATTCATTTTTAATTGAATTATGTTTCATAAAACAGATGAACTTGTACAAAGGCCTTATGTTTTTCTAGAAATGAATTAGCTATTAGGAAGTGAATATGTGCCCAGAAACTAGATGTTAGCATGTACTTGAATTCATTTTTGCAGATTATACTTGTTTCATTTCAACAACAAAAAAATTATACACTGGGAACCCAGGCTTGTTGTGTTTGAAGCCATGCAGCACCAATGTAATTTTTTTTTTAAAAAAATCTGTTTTACAAAGAAATACAGTTAGCCTCTTCATAACAGTCCTATAAAAGAGACATAGGAGTGCATGCATACTATGATATACAGAGCCACATAAATAATTGCATGTAAAAATACATAAGCATTAAGATGCTACTAAGAACAAAGAAAGTAATTCAGATGATCTACCAGCCTGAATGTGACAGTAAGAGTTCTGTTGATAATCCTAAAATAAATAGACATGTCATATTGAGAAGTCCGATATTATCAAAATCTGAATTCATTCATCCATTGGCTCCATAAGCTTGAATTAAACAATGTACTAGAAGAGAGATCATGAGAGCCATAGGTCATGGCTCACTGTGATAGGAGATAGGAACTTTATAGGCTGTATGCCAGAGAGAGCATCCTGCAGGGTCTGATGTTCCTGTGGAAGGCCTAGAAAGATACAGGGGCATCCCAGAATAGTCTTAATATCATAGCTCAAACTAACTATTGAAAGGCTCAAAATAAATGTTGAGTGGCCCAGGAGAGCACATATTGCTGGATGAGAGATATGTCCTTGGGCTGAAGGTTGGACACATGAAACTGTTCCTTTTCCAGGCCACACCAAGTAAGAAGTTAAAAAAATCCACTCAGTGGCGTTCTAGTAACCAAAAGTGCTCATGGTACCCACACGGCAGTTGATAATCCTGCAACTATCATAGCCATTATTTTCTTCTCTTTTTTATCCATGAAGATCTAGGATCTTTTTCTTCTTAGAGAAGCCTGACAAGAATCCATTTGGTTTATCTGTAAAGTATCTCTAAAGTTTTTTTTCTCTCTGATATTTTCATTGTGTGAGTTTAACGAAACAGAGAAACTTCACACACAGCCATTCAGAACGTCAGAAAAAATAAATTTATTTTCAAGATTCATTACCCCAAGCCATATACTTAGATTAAACCACAACCCAAGGCTTTCAGGGTTAGTATTTGCAGCTAAGAGATTTTTTTTTATTTCAATATTTAACTATAAACCGAAGAAGAAAACAGCCTACGAAATTGCTTGAGTGAGTTGAAAGATCAAAGTTATTGAGCTGAATTGTACTTGGGACAGGATGATAGTAAGTTTGGTCTTCAAACAAAGAGCTAACAACCCATATGTGGCATACCACTTAGGGGACTGCTCAGCTGTACCTGGTGTTACCAACTGATGGAACAGGGAAACTGATTAAAGACACTGCACTGATTCCATCTCAAGGCCACTAAGGTCTGCAACTGTTTTTGAGAAGACAGACAAGAGTCTATTTGGATTTTGTTGTTTGTTTGTTGTTTTTGATATACAAATGTACCTTATTTGGAAAGCTTTTAGCATTAAACCTACCATACAAAATGGATCTCTAGAACTAGAGAATTCTAATGTCTTCCCTCAGGAAGGCCGACTTAAAGACCATCTCAGAAGGAATGAGCATTTATGCTCTTGGTGCCTTAATAGCTCTTGACACAAGACTATGAAAAGGAATCAGGAAGTGTACACGATGACTACTGTCAAATCCAGGAGATTCTTATTTCTGTCATGCATGTCTGGCTCCACAAATACAGTTTCAGAATGACATCTCAAATATTGACCAGAAGTGGGGACCACAGCACTTCGCCACATTCATAAACTAAAAATGCTTTGAGTTCTGTTTTCCTTGTCCCATTTTGACGAGAACTTTCTTTAGCAAAAACTCATACTTGCTCAAGATTTATTATTCCTTTTTCTCTTCTAGGATCATGTGACTTGTTTTGGCCAGTTAAGTACAAAAATATGTAAGAATTTTGATCTATTTGTCTGCCTTCTCCTTTGTGGCCACATTGACAGAAGGGAATGCTGAATTCTTATATAAAGAAAGACAACTTTGGAGTTTCTCAGACCCCTAGGTTTCATTATATGAATCAGAAGCAAGCTCTTGCTGGTTATAAGGAACTGTAGCTTCTGATGCTATTTGCTATCCCAGCAGGAACTAGGGTATTCTGATTAATGCACATGTTGGTTATTGTACTACCTACTAAAACCAACTTGTGATCCTATATTTTCCTAAATACAAAGAAAACATAGCAACCAGATGTGAGTTTCAGGTTTTTGCCTTGGCCTTCTTCTACGTACAGGACACACACCCTATTACCAGTGTATAAATTACAGATATTGAATATTCCAAAGACTCCTGGACAAAGCTATCTTTCTGAATAATGTATTTGATCATTTAAATGGTCAGATAGTCAAAATGGATTTAACAATAAACTACTTAGGGCAGGAACCATTCTATATACTGACAGTACAGAAATAAACAAAAGAAACAAGAGTTCTTCTATCAATATTTTGATCTAGCAGGAGAAATTATATACCAAACAAACAAATACATAAACTCAGTAAGATAGTGAAAACAAATTGGAAAATCTGACAGTGAGTGAAGGAGAGGTGTACACTATTTTATCTAAGTCTGCCTTGAAGAAATGACATTCAAGCTGATACCTAAAAAATCAGGAGACCGCAGTAGAAAGAGGCTTCCTGCAAAAGGGACAACATATACCAAAGCTCTGAGATGGGAATCATCTTGGCCCACATAGGAGGCTGGTGTGGCTGCAGCACAACAGGAATGAAAGAGGATTGAAGAGAAGCAGTGAAAAAGAAACAACATAGCTATATCTGTAGAAACATGAAGGGGTGTGGAGTGTTCTACATGGGGGGGGGAGCGCCTGCTTGCCATGACCTACATTTGGAATAGATCACTTTATCAAGAGTGTAGAAAATGAACGGTGGAGGAAAAGAAAAACACGTCAGCAATCATTTAAGAGGAACTGCAGGAATCCAAGTAGGGTTGATAGAGAGGCATGGCAATGTGACTCAAGCTATGTGTCAACAGTCCTCAAACTTGCCTGCAGCTACAAGCACCAGAGATGAGACATCTTAAAATTCAGATCAATTAGATCATCACAGAAGACAGCATAGCCTTGAAAATGTGTTCCCTGGGTGATTGATTTCAACGTGAAATAAGGTTGGGAAAGTATTTAGAAGACATCTTCCCAGGGCTTACTGACATACTGGAGCGTGGGGAGGTAAAGAAAAGGAAGTAATGATGCTGCCTGAACTTATGATATGAGCAATTGCATGGGCATAAATCCTATTTACTGAAACTGGGAGGCTCTAGACAGGGGAGGGGCTTGAGGTGGGAGGTGTTCGAATCGAGAGTCCAGTTTTGCATGTGGAAATTTTGAGGTGTCCGCTAGACGTTTTATATTATATACATAAGTATATTATGTTGGTTGACATCAAATAGACAAAAGAACAATAGAGACATCTCTAAAGAGATAACTCTTTGAGACATCACTATGGAGATAGCATAGAAGCTTTGGGAAAAGAGGAAGCCAGCAGGCAAGTGAGGGTAGCCCGAGCAAAAAAAGACTGTTCAGAGGACTTAGCATTTGGGACCACCCGTCCCCTGAGTCTGAAGGTCCTCCTGATCTTGCCTTGATCCCTTGGCAAGAAGACAAAGAAGAGTAATTCCTTTCTAGAGCATTCATGTGGTCTCAGCTCTGCTGTTTACTCTGGTCGCTGGTTCCATATCCTTGGAATTGTATGCAAAGCCCCCTAGTCAATGTCTGAGAGCTCTTGGATTCTGGCTCTGCCTCTTCCTAACTTTCACGCAGATAGAAAGTGTCCAGTGAGGCTACTGTAGTGCCAGGCACTGAGTCAGGTCAGCTGAAGGCACCCGCTTAACTCTTAGTTAAGAGGCATGAGCCTCTTTCACACGGATGTGCCAAACGAATGATTCTAAGAGATTCAGACACTGCTGCCTTTCTGTTATTGTTTATGGTCCTTTGGGGAATTTATTTCTTAATAAAATACATTGCTTTCATATGCCCAAGTTAGTACTGGTTTTTTTTCACCATTTTGAGTCAAGTTTTCATTCTTTTGTACAAGGAGGCCTAAAATCAACTAACCTGTACTTGAATCAGCTATGCCGTGGCAATTCTTCACTTTGCGACGTTGGACCAGTGTTTTGTATCTTCTCCAAGCCTCAGCTTTCCCACCTAGAACAAAGGGATTCTAGCTAACCATATCTACCGGAGAGTTATTACATAGGTTAGTGTAAAACACCTGGGTAATATACCTTATGTAAACAAATGGTTGCTGGACACCTAGTGTGTGCACCCACTAGCCCATGATCTCTGTCCTCTCTGGGTCCTGGAGCACTGATGTTTCAGCTGTTCTTAAACATTGATAGCTTCTGCTAGTAGCCCCAGGTCCATTTCTAGGTATATGCCATTTGATGCTCTCTGGTTTTTCTACTGAAGTGGCTCCATCTCACCCTGTCTGCAGGCTTGGTTACAAATTAGGAGCTTGCCTCAGAAAATGACAGCTGCCCTAGTGGCTAGCATTCTCATTTTTCTCCTCCTTGACTTCATCTGAGCAGCTGCATGCACTTCCCATGTTCAAGCTAATGAATCCATCATCTATGGTTTCCCCAGGGTGACTTTCCAATGTTTCCTTATTAGAACATGGTATCTCTAATCATATTTAATCATACATTGAGATGGAAATACAAACAACTCCCATCTGAGTATAATGGGATCTCTTTCCAAAGTGTGTGTAGCCCTTTAAGGGTCTTCTCAAAAGGCAACATGCAGTGTCTTTAGCAACTTGAGTAGTAGCAGAATTATGGGATGTGAGTGTTTAGAGTTATTGACTTTCCTGAACTAGTTAAGTTATCTAATAATCTATGTCCTTGAAACCATGTTGAAATATTTTTTTTTCCTTTTGCTACAAAAGGCCATTCTTATTTACTTGTGCTTTTCTGGAGGGATGGAGAAGGGGCAAGAAAAAAAATGTTTTAACAACATAACCAGAGGGGAAGGTTAATGAATGTGTTTAACAGTTTCCTCTTGGAAACATCTCCTCCCACAATTATGTTAGCAAAAGAGGATCTTTGAGGACATCTAGAGTCTTCTAGCCAAATGTCTCTTATGATCTTCATCATTTATAGAGTAAATCTTAGTGTGGGCCAAATAATCTAAAACTGACTTGTGCAATTCCACATCCACCATGGGTGTGGAAAGCTTACAAGTTCTGCCGGAGCAACGGCTTCCCAAGCCCAGCTGATGGAGTACAGCGTGGGAGATTAGCTACACATGTTCTCCATCAGCATAATCATGCTGGTGAGATGCCTGCAAGTCATCATATGCGAGCCAGTTAATAAAAACTGGTGTGATAAAAATAAACAGTAAAGTGATAGTTTGGTTCTCTACCCAGCCCTTCGATCTGTGCTTGGGAGAGAGCATTCACAGCGTTCTTTCTCCCCATAACATGCACGCATGACTTCCATTAGCCTCAGTGAGAGGAACACATGTGCATGGAGGAAAACTCTAGGGAAAATGGTAAAGCATAAGTGGACAAAACTTTTGGCAGCTTCTGAGATGAGAGCATGGGGGAACTTTGGTGACTCTGCTTATAGGAAATGATAGGAATATCATTTTGTAAGAGATGCACATACTCATATCTCTATAGGTATAAGTGCAGGTGTAAGTGTAGGTGTAGATATAGGTATGCACATTGCTTCTAGGACAAATGCCAAGGGAGAGCTGAATGAAAACAGAGAATACAAAATGGTTGTAAAATAAGGAAAGGAGGACTCCCTCTCTCTCTCTTTTTGTGCGCGCGTGCGTGTGTGTGTGTGTGTGTGTGTGTGTGTGTGTGTGTTTGTGTGTGTGTGTTTGTGTGTGTTTGTGTGTGTTTGTGTGTGTGTATGTGTGTGTTTGTGTGTGTTTGTGTGTGTTTGTGTGTGTGTGTGTGTGTTGAATGTAATCCAGAATTATGTGTGGCTTTCTAAAAACTAAAGACAGAAATTAGTGTATTCTAATCTTAAATATCCTGGACTTGACCAAAACTAAGACAGTACTTAAAAATCCCTCTTGTCTATTTCAAAAAGACTGTACTGGGACCCAAGATGCTCTTAAGATCCATCAAAGCTGAGCCCAGGGGTCCTCTGGGCATAATTCCATCCATGGGTACCAGCCATTGCAGTTTCTGTAGCGCCCCTCCCTTCTTGCATTTGACCATGGCAACCACTATAAAGTAACATTCTCACTTTTGTCTTCTCCACATGAAGCTACTGATAAGGCTACTGATCCTTAGGAGGTCTTGCTGTTAGTTTCTAATTAGAAAACAGATCATGAGCAGTCTTGACATTCATGCTCCGTCAAGAAGAGGGAGATAGAGCTTTTGCTTTGACATGTGCCGCCTGCTATCACCAGAGGCTCTGGCACGTGGCAGCCAAAGGCTACTTAACTAATGACAGACTCTTTACTGTCTGTAGCTGAGTTCTAGAATTAGCGCACACGAGAATAGACGCATTGTGAAGCACTGAGGGATGTTGGTAACTTTTCAGAAATGTTTTTGAACCTGAGATCAATGATCATTTCTGACACAACTCAAGAAAAAAAAAAAAAAAAAAAAAACCTGTACTCACTGGTGACTTCCTGTTTCCTTCTAGGGTGTTGATGTGTTTCTGATACAGACACTCTAAGCCCTCCTCTTAATGACGGAGTTCTCTAATCTGATGGTGCGTGAGATTATTTGAAGCAAACATCTTATCTGCTTTCCTTTGTGGTACTTTGTGGAGAAAGAAAGAGGAGTATTATAACTGATAATGGTTTCTCTGATTGGCACTCTACTGGGTACCACGACCTCAAAGCCTTATCTCATCAGCCCTTACAGTAAACCTTGATGGGAGTGGCACCCATTATTAACGTAAGGGGGGAAGATTTTGCACCAAGTTGCCCAAGACACACAGACAGGGAGTGGGGCAGATTGTGATACGCAATAAAACTAATGGATTCTCAACCTTCCCGGCTCCTCAAATAAAGAGAGTCATCTTTCTCCTGGCTTAAGAGAAGAGGACTCAGTGAGGCCCCAGTGAGGTGCTAAAAGCATGTGAAGTGCCCACACCACGGAGAAATTCTTTCACTCTACCAGCACTAAGTCAGCATGCCAGGTGCTGTCCACGCTCCCCGCTCCCCGGCAAAGGCCCTTGGGTCTCTTTCCATTTTTAAGCATACCAGCTCACAAATTGCCAACACCTGCATCTCTCTGTCAGAGGGCTGTCCTTAGGCTGCAGGAGCCTGTTCTGTGCATATGGACAGCTCAGAGTGCTTGGGAGTTTATGGCCCCCTGGGGACAATAACTGACAGCTCTGGAGGCATAAATATGGGCTTGCTTTTCCCAGTTCAGGACTCACTCAGTTTGACCCTTTTAGACTCTACAGCCCCACCTGCTGGACAGACTAAAGCTTATCCCATGAGCTACATGGATATTGTTCCCTTGTTGTTATTGGCCTCCATTTAAAAGTTACTATGCTCTCTGAATAGAAAAGTGAATTATTAGGCATAATATTACTGGTTAAAAAGGTAGACAGGTGGGCTAAAGTTCATGTCTTTGAAAATCCTTGTATGAACATAAACACTAAATTTTCTCATTTTGATCTCTATGGATTACCAGTTAAAACAGAGGGACCACACAGGGTAAACACACACACACACACACACACACACACACACACACACACAACTAACTGTAAGAAAGATTTCCAAATTATAAAAATGGTTAAATGCTGAAAGTGCCTTTTGAATTCTTAGAGATATTCGAAAACATAGACAGCTACCCCAATTGTTTCAAGTTGGTCTAATTATCAGTGGCAATTGAAATAATGAGGTTAGTTTGCTCATAGAGCTGAGTTCGTTCAGGTTTTGCCCAGTAACCTCTCTATCTCGGTTTCCTATTCTGTAAAACCGGGGTAGAATGAAAGTGACTTCGGCTGCTGTGACACTAACATGCTATACATCTAACTTAATTGGTGCAGAACCAGGGCTCCGTAGACGGTAGGCCTGAATGTCAACTTTCATAGCTTAGAAGCCAAATGGACCCTGAGGTTTGTAACTGTATGCCCCTTCCCACCAAAGGTCTGATACTAGAAGTAGGACTCTGGGTGCCTTGTCACCAAGCATAGAAACACCCAGGAGAGGAAGCCAGGAAGCACCACCATGCAAGCCTAGGAGGATGAAAGTTTGTGAATCACTAAGAGCAATCACCATGTACTGGTTCTAGAGAATACTAGTCTCTCAGTGACATGCCACATAATTGTGTTAATTGAGCTTCTCTTATGTGTTAAACACTGTGCTAAGTGCCCTATCTCCCCAGGCATATTTAATCCTCACAATACTTATTTGAAGTATCCAGCATCGGAATCTGTAGGGGACAACAGGTCTCAGAGAAGTTAGGAGCTTTAAGGTCAAGTAACTGAGGCAAGATCTAAACCCAAGTCTCCATGACTCCAGTTGCTACCAGCATTACCACCACACCACCACCACCACCACCACCACCACCACCACCACCATCACCACCACCACCACCACCACCACCACCACCACCACCACCACCATCACCACCACCACCATCACCACCACCACCATCACCACTACCACCATAGTTCCATTCCATGCAGAGACTATATCTTCCGAGAATTTTGATTCCTCTGCTAACAGTAAGAGTTTATCCTGGGATGAGGAAGTATATGCATCAATGCACAGCTAGGTACCCAGCCTCCGTAGCTTCAGTTATTCAGAGGAGAAATGAGAAATCCAAGAAGGTTATTAAACTAACGTGATCATTTCACCCCAGGATTAAGCTTCTAAGATCATGAAATGCCTTAGCTTAGCATCCCCGCCCCACCCTCTTTGGGAACTAAGCAACTCACCCTTAAAAAGAAAAGCTGTCTACTATTTCCAAACATTCATTTAGAACTTGTATATTGTCTGAAGTGTCCACTAACAAGGAGCTGACTTACAGTCTCCCTGTCCTTTAATTTTTGCTGACTGCCGGAGGCAGGGGCATGCCATGAAATACAGATGTGGGAAAGGATTGGAGGGCTTTCCAATTTCCCTAGCAAGCCCCCAAGCTAAGGAGCCCTACAGGAATCCTGAAAGACTCACAAGATGTCTTCATTCCATCCCCCACTCTTGAAAGTCTTTGTGCATGCCTTGGCTTGCTGGCAGGATGAGAGGACAGCCAGATGCCTCTAGCGGAGAGAGATTGGTACCTCCATTGATTCAGCTCCTGCCTCCTGCTGAAATCCTGGAGAACGTGTAGAAAGGCTGCAGCTCTCAATTAGTTCAGAAGCCAGGTGTTTCGCTGGTGACTTCTTTAGAGCAGTGGTTCCCACAGGACTCCCTGTGAACCTAATGCCATTCTCCATAAAGAAGGAATTATTCTTGTGAAAGAAGCTGTATTCAAACATTCAAACATTTGACTAATAATGGTGGGGTTTGGGAAGAGGCCTGCATGCATTTGTAGTAAGAAGGAGTCAGGGAGGGGGAGAGATTCTGTCTGTCTTTATCTTTCTTCCTTTCTCTTTTTCTTTCTTTCTTCCTTTCTTTTTCTCTCTTTCTTTCTTTCTTCCTTTCTTTCTAAGTATTTCAGTTAAGACAAAGAACTAGTATTAAGATAAGTACAGTCCAATTCCCTGCCCTGTGCTCCTCTGTCAGGAATCCATTCTTTTTTATGATGCCATCTGCATAGCTGGAGGTGATATTGGAACGCATAAATCTCTTGTGAGCCACAAAACGTTAAGCTGCCGCTGTCCTCATAATTTCATTATCTTAGTTTCTGCCCTAAAACGTTTAACACTAATTGAACACCCGAGGTTTCCCTGTGAGTTTATTTTCTGAACATTATTGAAGTGCTGTTGATAAAAGTCAGAATTTATGTAGTCAGCACTCCTTAAAATGCCATGATAGATTTGAGCAGGAATATATATATATATATACACATATATTTTTTTTTTTAAAGCAGGAATATTTTTTATGACTTTGCCTGGAATTTCAAAGTCTTTCAATCATTCTACATTATAAAGCTGTCCATTTCAAAGTGCCTTTTGCAAGCACCAAATTACTTCACCAAGCTCAACCTTTGCATCTGCGGGTCCAGGCTGGACACATGGGGCTATCAGATTGAGCTACATTTCAGACTGGCGCTCTATGTTTATTTGTTCCTGGTTAACCATACGTGACTTCTCCCACCTACCCTCTCATCCAGGCTACCCAGAATAATGTTAATATTAGCAGTGGTTTCACGAATGACAACTCATTCTTCTTCTCTGAAAGAAACACATTTGCGGGCGTCAGAGCCATCAAGCATCCTTTAGTCATTTAAGGAAGAAAAAGGCTTCCTGTTTGTTTCTTCCTTTTTCTTAACCATAGTAAAAAGTAGCCACATGCTAAATCTATCTTTTGGATATTGATTGCAATTCAATTAATTTCACATGTCTCTGTCAGAAAGCAATTTAGTTCAAAGATGAGCTATGGCCGGTGTCTCTTATGGATTCGTATTAATAGTCATGTGTCCATTCACATGCAAAAATTACCCACATATACACAGTTTATGGTATGCAATTCACAGGTAGTCTTCACAAAGCATAGGACTGCATCCTGGCTTCCAAAAATAAAGCAAAAACTTAAAGTGTCCATCTCCCAGTTAAAAGAAGTTGTTCCTGGTTACTATGGTAACTACCAACAGGCTGGCATTTTTCTGTTATTATAGTAACTGGGAAAGCAAAGAATCTATTTTTAAATTATAAAGCATGGAGGGAACTGTGAATCGCAAGTGGGTCCCTAACCTGACTAAGGAACTACAACAGATATTTGTCCCACCTGGGGTTCTGACTTTATCCTCCTAGACCTAATGATGGCTTCTGAAGAGCTAAGCAAGGGTAAATTGTTTGTCCTGATCCTGAAACTGCAGTGACAGCGACAGGAAAGAAAAACAATACAGAGGTTCCAACTAGGCCTGAAAAAAAAAAGTTTTAAAACAAAATCCAACGCTGCTATCACAGCATGGACCGTGACTAAGAACTGTGGGGTGCCAGTTTGGTTTTGGACTCTGAAAATGTCATCTCTGTGCCTCACAGTACACACCCACCTGTGCCCTCTACTCCCATTTCCCATCATCTACAAGAAAATGTCCACTCAGAAGAGAGACAGCTTTCCCCGTTCCCTCACCTCTCTCTGCACCCACTAGTTTCTCCTTCAAATTTTTTTCTTTCTGTACAGAAAGAAAGCTGAGAAAAAAAGTCCAAATTGCTAACAATAGGCAACACCAAGTGAACTTCAGTTTTATGCTTCCATATGAAATATAAATTTTCTGCCATAAATATGCAGTTCATTCATAATATGAAAAGCAGATATAATTTTTTAAAATATACTTTTTAAAAACATACTTTAAGAAATATACTCCCCATGGATTTAAATGACTTTCTCCCAGAAATAAAAATCTCTACATAGCCCAAATAGAATCAGAACACCCATCGCATATCAAAATTTACATGATAAAGCTGAAATGATTCTTAAAGGGATACTTCTCACCTTAATCATCATATCAGAATACAAATATTGGAAGTGATTGACTTAGTAACCTTTTCTTTTAAAGATAAGTTATCATGAAACATAGTAAAAGGATATTTTTTTAAAAGATACTTCTCCTAGTATTTCCTGTACACAACAGATAAAAAGCTGGCCACAAAGGTTTTCCCTATGGTGGAGTTCCCATGTGTGTCCTAGTGTAACTTGCATTTTGAGCAGCTCCAGTGGGCATGGCTTGGCCAGCCATGGCAATACACAACTCAAGAGACAGACAATGGCGGAAAGCAGAGAAAGGAGATGGAACAAATATATGTCAGAAGGATGAACAGATAATGTGATCTAATGATCCTAAGTCCATCTTTTTTTTTTATTTTAACATTTATTGGTTTTATGTATGTGAGTGCACTGTTGCTTTCTTCAGACACACCAGAAGAGGGCATCATATCCCATTACAGATGGTTGTGAGCCACTTTGTGGTTGCTGGGAATTGAATTCAGGACCTCTGGAAGAACAGTGAGTGCTCTTAACTACTGAGCCATCTGTCCAGCCCCCCTAAGTCCATCTTTACAGCACTGACAGCTTAGTGTTTAAGGAAAGAGAAAAATGGAGTAGATGGTTTGGGGAGCAAGAGGTATCCGTAACTAAACAGCCCAGGTCAAGGTGTGGTCTGGCCCATCATTGCCGCCTTTGGGTTCTGCAATGTGTTCTGGGGAAGTCCTGACTGCTTGAGGGGATCACCTACTTCTCTGGAGCTAGTTATTCCATGTGCCTTCATTTGCCCTGTTTTCTCTTGGTTCTGCAGGTTTAAAAGAACTACTGACAGATTGCTGTAAAAATGCTGCCAGGAAGCTGCCCATGTTAATCTTTCGGTTGTACCTTTAGTCTTTAAGAGTAATGAGCCAGGTACCACCAGTTTCTAGATAGATGATCCTCGAGTGATTAGTGATTGGGAAGCAGGGCCCCAGAGTAAAGGATGGAAAACGAAAGTTGAGAAGCTAGATTGGGTTGCTTTGTAATCCTTAGCGAGGAGTCAATACTTCTTGGCTAACACAGGTTTCTAAGGGATTTTTATGCTAGAGACTGATAATGACAAATACCATTTCTACAATTTTCAGTTGCATAGGGTCTTTCCAGAGCTGGAGTTCTTACACATTACCTAATGTTTTAAAAGGGCACATAGATCAATAGACTCAATTTCTCTTTCTTCACTTGGTTCACCTACATTGAGGTATACCACACATCTGCATAGGGAAGGCCTCCCCACCGATGCTGTCTCTAGCATGAGTTTTCCCTGTCTTAAGAAATAGAGGACAAGTGACATCTGCATATATTTCTTGGAGTTTGATAGGTAACTCTAATGTATGTGAATCTTGAAAACTCATTAAACGTCCCCTTCAGTTTTTCCACTCCCCACTGTGAGACTTTCATGACTAGTGAGACTATTTTATGACTACTATGCGTTATGTATCAGTGACCAACAA